>VDFB02134816.1:0-28249 GCA_007258455.2 Sequoia sempervirens | reverse complement strand
ATTGATATTCTATCTCCATGATTGCGGCATATCAACCAAATGATGATAATCTGTGTTTTTATGTTATCAGCTTGGTTATATGCCCAACCTTGTGGGTGATAGCCGAATGGAACCCATTGTTTTGTATTTCATATGAGTATGATTTATCATTATTTTTTTAAACCCCTTCATTGTATAAGGGTGGTGATGCATGCCTACTAATGTAAAGTCAAGTGGTGATATTCCATGTTTATATCTTTAAATCTTGCCACCCATTGTTAAATGGGAATGGTTGAATCAAATGTTATACTGTTTGATGAGTTAACACTTAATGCGTTGTCTGCGACAGGCCTTCATGGCTGCAGGTGTTGGAAACATTGTGGTATAGTATGGATATATATATATGTATATATATAATCACATGAATGTTGATATATGTGAACACCAATGATTTCCCTATAATTATATCCGAGTCGAGCATCCACTCTGCTCTGTGCTTACACATGCATTTTGTAGTGTTATATACTATTATGGTTAAAAAACCGTGGTTCAATAGATATCGGCCACCATTTAGAAACCCCTTTATGGTATTGATATCATGCTATTAGTGGATGATAACATGAGTATTCATTCCCTCTCGAGGGATGGTTTCAATGGGAAGAGGATAATTTTGATTACAATGTTCACTATCCAAGTGGTTACCTTGATCAAAGGAAACAAATATGACTATTTAGATTTGTAGCTGAATGAATGTATAATTTTTTCTATTTTATGGATGGCGTATTCAACTAAGTTCCATCAACCTGTTCTTTTAAGTCCTTATGAAAAACAAGTGACCGTGAAATAGATATTTTTGTTTGAATCTAAACTGAGATTAGATGATAACTTAATTTTAAAAGAACATCTAATTGAATTAATGTTTTTTATTTTTTCTCTGAATATGAAAAGTATATTTGTATGAAAGGGAGTTTATTTATATTCTTAAAATGTATAGGTCACATATTTTAAAAATTATTCACTTCCAGGCATATATGTGAACATGCATAAAGATTCCTTTATGTATGCTCACATACATGTGGTATACCTTTTGATTCATCTTGATTATTTTACTCATTGAGCATGTTATAGATGTTTTGAAAATGGAACCAAACTATAAAATTGGAACAATATTGAATTGCAATTACATATGATAATAGATGAATAGTTATACCAAATGTGAATGAATATTGTTGATTTTGATAAATGGAGTGATAAAAGAATTATTTGGTAGACTGTAGCACACTAGAATGTTGCTAATGGATGGTCTAAAGGGAGGGATACCCCTTGATATGATAATCTTTTGTTTCAAGAATGGATGCCTAAGAGAGTAGATTTGCTTTTCCAAATCTAAACAGAGTTGCATTTCATGCAGCATGAGCTTGGCCAAGCTTTGCAGTCACTTTCATATATTTGTATACAAAACAAATTGTGTTGTTTATCCTCTTTGTTGTATTAATTTACCTAACATGGAACTTGCATATTCTAACAAAGTATATATAAATGCATGTAGTTAGGCATCCACAAATTCCATCTTGAAAATTGTATTTCTTGCTAATTGTTTCATGCAGGGTCGAGTATTCTTCGACTGGCTGAAGAATTTTAGGGAAGCATTACTTCATGGTTGGGTGGAAAAGCACCTCAATCACATTCTCGTCCACTAGTGGAGGCGAGCTGTTACGAAGGAATCATATCAAAATTATAGTATGTATTGTATCATTGATGTAAAAGAACAAATGATGTATTTGAAAGAGAACTATGTAAATTGAGATTAACTATGAGGCATTGAATGCCTAGTCAAACATGTATGTAACTATTGACATATGGAAGTGAATATATTTATATTTCATATTCATTTGCGATTTATGACATAAAATTGCTAAATGGAATTAGTCATGGAATTTGTTTCACAAATTTGATATTCATGATGTCAATATTTATTTATTTTTGAATTAAATCTAGTTGGGCATGTTACATATGGTTTGTCTCATTTTCTTTCTTTTCTTCTTCATTTTCTCAAGTATTTGTAATAAAATTACTTAGAAATGAATGAAAAAGGCTAATGTATTCATCAATTAACTTAAACTTATACATTTATTGCTTCTTTGCTAGTTAGGTATATTAGCTGTTAGGGTTAGAAAGGCAGATATCTAACAATTAAATGTAGATTTAAGTAATAAACAGAGAAATTAAAAACACATAGAATAAACTATAACACAGAATTTAACGTGGTTCACCCAATTCGGGCTACATCCACCAAACCACAACCATCCAATAATTTTATTATCCAGTGCAAAAACCTATTACAATCTTGCGAATAATTGCGTTTTTCATTTTTCTGTAACACCCATCCGAACCCCTTTTTATCAAACTTAGAAGCTTCCAGATTTTGGGTTCTACAAAATCGGATTTCCCTTTTTCGTTGATTTTTCCCTTTTTCGGTGATGATGTGAAAAAGTAGGAGGAAATTTTTTCTCGGGGTTGCCGCCCCCGAACCCCCACCCTGGGCCTGGCCCGACCCCGAACCCCTGCAAGGATACATGCTGGGGTGTACAGTATACCATGAGCTATACGGTATAGCATGATCAGTCACCACATACCAACAATCTCCCACTTGGAGACTGATCAGGCTCCACACCAACACAATCTCCCACTTGGAGATTGATCTTGGACGACACTGCTACAATTACAACTCCCATTGGAAATAAGTACCTTGGACCCTGTTGCTCTGTTATACTTGAATTCAACCTTGAAGGCCAACCGAAGCTGAAGAGGAGCTCAACTTCTCCCTTGTCACCGCCTTCATAAACATATCTGCTGGATTGACATCTGTATGTATCTTGTCCAACTTGACCTGTCCATCCTCTAACACTGACCAAATGAAATGATATCTCAACTGTATGTGTTTTGTTTTAGAATGCAAGGCCGAATTCTTTGCAAGATGTATAACACTCTGGCTATCTGTAAACAAGTAATTTCCAGCCTATTGTTTTCCCAACTCATCCATGAAAAGTTATAGCCATATCATCTCCTTTGTTGCCTCAGTTGCAGCAGCATACTCTACCTCTGTGGTGGATAAAGCAACCACCTTTTGCAATCGAGAAATCCAACTCACTGTTGTCCCACCAACTGTAAATACATAACCTATGGTACTCCACTTGGTATCTATATCCCCTACCAAATCTAAGTCAACATAGCCTTTTAAATTAGTGTTAGAGCCCCCAAAAAATAAACATTTATTGGATGTACCTCTCAAGTACCTGAGAATTCATTTACCGCATTCCAATGCTCAATTCCGAGATGACTCAAATACCTACTAACAACTCCTACGACATGTGCAATATCTGGTCTCATGCATACCATGGCATACATTAAATTGCCTACTGCTGAAGCATATGGTACCTTGGACATTTTTTCTTCCTCCTCTTGTGTCTTTGGACACATATCCTTAGTCAATTTAACATGACTAGGCAAACGTGTGTTGACAGCTTTTGCATTCTCCATATGAAATCTCTACAACACCTTTTCAACATAATTAGCCTGAGATAAAAACAATTGTCTTTTTTTCCTATCTCTACAAATTTTCATACCAAGGATTTGTTTTGCTGCCCCCAAATCCTTCATAGCAAAAAATTTTGATAACTATTGTTTTGGCTCACTTATGTGATCCATGTTAGACCCTGCTACAAGCATGTCATCAACATATAAACATAAAATAATTTAGTTATCATTATCCAACCTATTAAAATAAACACAATGGTTAGAATTACACTAGTTGTAGCCTTGCTCAACCATAAAACTATCAAATTTCAAGTACCATTGTTGAGATGCTTGCTTCAAGCCATATAAACTTTTCTTCAATCTATACACAAGTGTCTCCTTACCTTTGACCTCAAATCCTTGTGGCTGATCCATATATATTTCCTCTTCCAAATCACCATGGAGAAAGGCTGTTTAACACCAAGCTATTCTAAATGCAAATCTTCAGTAGCCACAATACTTAAAACAATACGAATAGAAGTCATTTTAACAACTGGAGAAAAAATCTCATCAAAATCAATACCCTTTTTATGTGCAAATCCCTTTACAAATAATTTGGCTTTAACTCTTTTCTTACCTCCATCCTCCTCTTTCAGTCTATAAACCCTTTTTTTTGGTAAATCTTTTTTACCTGCAGGCAACTTGCATAATTCCCAAGTCTGATTTTTCAGCAAGGAGTCCATTTCTTCTTCCATTCCATGCTCCCACTGAACCTTGTTATCCACCTACATAGCTTCATCATAATATTCTGGTTCACCAACATCAGTTAACAAAATAGTATACAAAGAGGGAGAGAATATTTCTGGAGGTCTACTTATCCTTGAAGATTGTCTAACAGGAGTTTGTGGTATTTGTTGTTGTTGTTGTTTCCCAGTATGAGGAACCACTAAAACATCATTGTTTAGAATATCATCCAACACTGCATAATTATTTTCTTTCTTCTCATGTTGCAGCAACAAATCTTTGTACAAAAAATTCTCATTGAATATGACATCCCTACTTCTCACAATTTTTTGATTTTCAAATCCCAAAGCCTATAACCAAATTCATCAATGCCATATCCAAAAAAATACATGTTTTTGATTTTGCATTAAGCTTGGTTCTAGTTTTAGAATCTACATGTGCAAATGCTTCACAACCGAAGGTTTTGAGAAAAGAATAACTCACTTTCTTACCTTTCCATGCTTCCTTTGGAATACCACTACCCAAAGGATTAGAGGGACCTCTATTAATTAAATAAACAATAGTGTTTACAGTCTCTGCCCACATTTTTAAAGGAAACCCAACATGCAATCTCATAGTTCATGCACACTCCATTATTGTTCTATTCATGCGCTCAACCACTCCATTTTCCTGTGGAGTCCTTGGAACCATTTTCTGCCTATGAATACCATTAGAGGAACAATAATCTTCAAACTCTTTGCTGCAATACTCACCACCATTATCAGATCTGAGACATTTTATCTTTTTACCCGTCTCATTCTCAACCAAGCTTCTCCATTTTTTAAAAGTTTCAAATACATCAGATTTCTACCTAAGGAAATAAATCCATACTTTCCTAGTTGCATCATCAATGAATGTGACATAATACAGAGAGCCACTGAGAGAAGATACCTGAGCTAGTCCCCATACATCCGTATGCACAAGCTCCAATTTCTCATCTTTCTTTTGCTTCCCATCTTTGAGAAAACTTACTCTCTTTTGTTTTCCATACACACAACTTTCACAGAAATCCATATTAACACATTTTAGACCTAGTAAAACATTATTTGAATGAAGTATTTTCATACCTTTTGCACTCATATGCCCAAGTCTATTATGCCACAGTGCTGATTTAGAGTCCACAACAACTGTATAATCTTCTACCTGTTGAATTGCACTAACTGTTCCTGAACATTGACCTTTTTTCGTAACAATTAAAGTAGAAGGAACATTATGACTTGTACAAAGATATAAGGTGCCTATGTTCACACCTTTTGCTACCACTAAGGCACCCTTTGTAACCTTCCAATTTTTATCACTAAATGTAACAACACAACCTTCATCATCTAGTTGCCCTGCTAAAATTAATTTTTTGCTTAAATTTGGAACGTGCCTTACCTCATGTAGTAGCCAATGATTCCCATTCTGCAACTTAATCTTGATTCTTCCCTTTCCAACAATTTTATAGGGTTCGTTATCTCCTAAATAAACCAACCAAAAATCCCTTTGGACATAATCAAGAAAATAACTTCTATGGGGGGTAGCATGAAATGAAGCCCCTGAATCTAACACCCAAGAATCATCACCATTATCAAGGGAAAGAATCAAAGCATCCTCATCATATTTATTACTTACCACATTTGCCTCTTTACTTCCTTCATTTTTGTCTCCTTTATTTTTCTGAGACCAACAATCTTTCTTTAAATGACCTAACTTACCACAATACCAACAATCCCTCTTGTCTCTAGATTGGGACATTCTGCCCTTTTATTTTCCTCATGAATTCCCATGATTTCCAGAATTGTTTCCTCTCTCCTTTGTTCTGCCACTGCTTTCTACATTCAAAACACTGCCTGATGTGGATGTTCCACCTGAGCTTTTCCTACAAATTTCCTTACTCAAAATAACACCAACAACATCATCAAATTTCAATGTATTTGAACCAGAAACATAATTGCTAATAGCCATTACCAAGCTATTCCAACTTTCAGGCAAAGAACACAAAATCAAAAGAGCCCTAACTTCTTCATCAAAGTTTACTTTTACAGAAGTTAATTGACCGGTGACCGTATTAAACTCATTTAAATAATCAATAACTGACCCACCTTCTACCATTTTCATATTAAATAAACACTTCATAAGAAATACCTTATTCAAAGTGGAAGACTTTTCATATAACTTCGCCAGGGTTTCCATCAACTCTTGAGTTGTCTTTGCTTTTGTAAAATTGAACACTACCGATTGTGCCAAGCATAAACGAATACTACCAAGAGCCTTTCTTTCCAAAATCTCCTAGTCCTCATTAGACATTGCTTGGGGTTTCTTGGTTTTCCCTTCCAATGGCCACGATAAATCCTTTTGATAGAGATAGTCTTCCATCTACATCTTCCATAACTGATAGTTCTGCCTATTAAACTTCTCAACCTTCTTACCCTCATCTGCCATTACTCCCACTCAATCGTGAGACCTTCCTACAGATAATAAATGAAAGACAACCCACTCTGATACCACTTGTTAGGGTTAGAAAGGCAGATATCTAACAATTAAATGCAAATTTAAGTAGTAAACAAAGAAACTAAAAACACACAGAATAAACTATAACACAGAGAATTTAATGTGGTTCACCCAATCCGGGCTACATCCACCAAACCACAGCTATCTAATGATTTTATTATGTAGTGCAAAAACCTATTACAATCTTGCGAATAATCACGTTTTTCATTATTCTGTAACACCCATCCGAACCCCTTTTTATCAAGCTTAGAAGCTTCCAGATTTTGGGTTCTACAAAATCAGATTTTACTTTTTTGTTGATTTTTCCCTTTTTCGGTGATGATGCGAAAAAGTAGGATACATGCCGAGGTGTACAATATACCATGGGCTATACAGTATAGTATGATCAGTCGCCACATACCAACATTAGCTACCATAGGGCTTTGTAGGTTCATAGAAACCTAAATCCACTAAACAATCCTTTGTAGTTCAACCACACATTTTGAATATTTGAGCCATTGATTTTAACTTGTTCAAATATCATATTTTTCAAAAAAATAATTAGAAATAAAACATCATGTTGTATCATTTAAAAATTTACCCTTTTTAAGGAGTTGAAATATTTTGCAGTTGTTTTCTCTCCCCAAGCCAATGCTCTATCTTAATCTATTATGAAGTCTTGTGCACAGTGCACAAGCATAGTATCATCCTTCATCTCATTATCTTTCCCTTGTTTCCCTCTCCAAAATTTTGTAGTTTTCTTCTTCTACCTATTCAAGGTATCCTCCATATTCCTATACTACTTTAGAGGTTTTATGGAATTAATCCTACAAAATCTTGCTTTATGCCCAAAGTTGTTGCACTTGTAGTACACAACATTATATTCTAAATTCAAACCATTTCTCCTTACTTCAATTCTACAATCAATAGCCCTATGAATGAAGTTATTGCATGCATAACAATAACCATAAAAGGAATGAGAGATCATAGCATCATGTCTTGGAGACACAAATGAGTTCTTTCTCGTGTGATCATTTCTTTTGAACCTAGTTCTACAATCAATAGCCTTATGACCAAACTTATTGGAAGAATAACAATAACCATGAAATGATCAAGAGAATCTGGGAGTAGTAGCATGTCTAGGAGATCTCTTGAAGCCTTTCTTTAGATCACTAACCTTTCTGAGGTCATCATCCAACTCATACTTCTCATATTTAGTTTTCTTAGAGTCTTTAGTATAGGAATCTTCCTTTTTCATTTCAAACATGCCTTTAGGTATATTTATTTTTGAGTTCTAACCTTTTTCAAATCTAATACCACCCTTATTCTTTATATGTCTTTGACTATTGATTATCTCATCAAGGATGTTGGTGCTTTTTTTGAGTTTTAGGCCTTTTTCTATCTGGTCCTTTGCTTTCTCCAATTCTCTCCTTAGAGAGACAGTTTTTTCTTCAAGTTTGGAGCATTCAACTAATTTTTTATTAAGATTAGTATTTAAACAATCTACAACCCTCTTACCTTCTTCAACTTGAAATTTCAAATTGACAATCACTTCTTTTTATTTCTTTGAGCTTGATCTTATATTATTCATTTTCTCTCCTTGTTGTATCTAGATCTACTACTGCATAAATGAGTTCTCCTTCAAAATCAAATTCACAATATTCTTCATTAAAGACTGTCATATCTTTATCGTCTTCAAAAGGATTCTTATTATTAATTGATACTTTAGTTCTCATGTGTTCCACTCTAAGATCTACCGTAGTTGTTAGACTACATCAAGAGACTTAGCTTTGATACCAATTTTTGAACACACAAAAGTACTGAGAAGGGGAGGGGGTTAAATCAGTTCTTAATCAAATTCTTTACTCCCAATAAAAATTAATCAAATGCAACCAATTAATCCATGAGAAACAAAATAATAGACAAGCACATAACCATAACACCAAATTTACATGGAGAACCCTAGAAGGGAAAAACCACAGTGAGCAAGTTGCTTGGATCTACTGTCCAAATATAGCCTCACAAATGAAAAAAAAAAATTATAAATTTTTTTATGGGCTACAACCCAAAGGAAGTTGCAACTCCCTCAAGTGCTACAAAAATTACAAATAAAAACGTGGCTACACTCTTTGTACAAAGATAATTATTTGATTCAAATATTTCTTTCATAAAACAGACTACTTTGACTTTTTGCTGACCTTTCCATACTCTACAAAATTATCTTGTTTCTACACAAACACACTACCAAGGTCCAAAAAATTAGAATACCATCAGATACTTAATTTTTTTCATTTCATCTATCTCCACTATCTCCGCAACATCACTACTGAGCTACCATGCCTAAACTGATCTTTTCCACATTTCATTATCAAAACAACTTTTGTGGTTATATTATTTGTGCATTATATTTTCTAAAACATATCACACATCACACAAATATTTCAATAATATTGCTCTTACATTTACATCCTTTGCGCCACTTTAAAACTTTCTCCTTTGTCGGCCAATATGAAACATATAACATGAATTGTACAACAACCACAACAAGTTGGATCCCAAGATATCCACAGTAAGAGAAAATCAAATGTGGTTCAAACCAAGAGAGATTCAAGACCTATTTTACCTTAGCACACATCTCCATAGTGGTGCATACTTTCAAACACTTGGTGCAATCTTCTCAACATACCAAGTTGGCCCAACAAACACTTAACCTTCTTTATATTAGCTCTAGACCAAAATCGGTACTTGAAGAACAAAAATAACATCATGTAGATCATGTCATGAACATTATATGTCTTTCCAAACATTCATATACTCTCCTTTTACTATTTTAGACCATTTCATGCTAGCACAAACAATTGAGCACTTATGACAGTATCCCTAATACACTCAGGTTACATAGTCTTGATGTAGAACATTGAAAATCATATCGCCGTAGATAAAGATATTTTTAACTTGAACTAAGCATACTGACTAGCCATATGAGTTTATCTTTCAATTAGAAAAGCTTAATGTCAAGAAGCGATGAAATATGGTATCATCAATTATCTCCCTCTACTTACCTTAACCAACAAGTGTTGTCTTTGCTCAAATGACTATGGAAAATATTGTGGTACATATTATCACTTGAAACTTGAATCATATGTGCATCTTACCTGTATCTATCAATCCTCAAAACCGCAGGACCATATCTTTAGTGGTGAAGAAGTGTGGAGCATTATACCATCTCTTTGTAGCCACAACTACCCTATTTCACTACTGCTTTCACTCTATTCACTCTAAAAAACTTTGCGGTATATTTCATGATCTCAAATTTGAACCACATACATTAGAGTGGTTGCAATCTATCTTCTCTATCCACAAGCTTATACCTTAAAATGTAGTAGAATGTGGTACATTTTCTTAAGCCTATGAAACCTTCGCAACTTGAACTTAGCCAAATTTCTTCAATATTTTTGCAACTTACTCTATCCAATGTCAAGCCACATGGCTTCATAGCTTCCATGATATTCATTATTAGCACAACTCATCAAGGATATTGATAACATATACTTATAAGATATTGATCTTCTTTTCTTCCATTATCACTGCTCCTCTGATCTTCTCCTTTGACATCATCACTCAGTTGAAATCAATGAAAATATGTGTAACAAACCTTTCAACATAGAAGAATTTTTTTTTTTCCATAGTCAAGGCTATGAGTACCTTTACTAGTTATCCTTGTAGCATTATCTCCAAATTTTACTATACATTCATTTACGTCTTTCAAAATGAGGAATTTTATCTTTTCCCTTGTCATGTGGCTTCTTTTGGTTAGTTGAAGAAGAGAATATTATTAATCAACAAGATTGTGAAACAATTAGTTGATTAGAAAAATGGAATTTGTTTAAGAGTTCAAATGAAAACATGTGGACAATATGGACAAGGGAGATTGCATGGTTTTGTCAATTTTGTATTGCAAGTGATTGGGAAGTGTGTAAAAATATAGAATGGGCCAAAGAATTAAAAAAGAGTCGTAACACCTACATCAATGCATGATCAACATGGAACAACAATTGAAGAAGATAATCAAGTGTTTACATCAGATGATTATGATAGTTTTTTAGACCTTGTACAAGAAAGTATTAAATCATTCAATTTTTTATTACATTATTTTGTAATATATATAATTTTATGTGTATGCATGTTTATATGTGAATTATATGTTACTCTTTATTGAATTAAATATTTTTTTAGTGTGTGTATGTTGTTGTTGCACCTAAGGGGAATGAAGAGGAAACAAAGTATTGGTTGTCTATATGTGTTAAGAGAAAAAATAAGTTGGTACATCCTAGAGTGGATGATCATAACTATGATTATCCAACTAGTTTTGTGGTTGTTATTGAAACCTTGCTATGAAAATATTTAATAAGGAATAATGGTTTTCTTGCATTTGAAGACTATGAAAGACATAAGAAGATTATACATTACTCACATTTGATTGTGACAACCAATATAAAACTAGTTAGATATCAAATAAGACCTGCTAATAAAGTGTTATAGACACTTTCTATGGATGAGCATGAGGCAATCATAGATGCATTGCAAAAAAGAGAGGATGCAGATGGTACAATAGAATACATAAATGTAGGTAAGTATATAGCTATATAAATTTAATTGATAGTATATATATATATATATAGTTAAAAATTTCTCACACAACTTAGAGTCAAGGATCATGTGTATCTCCCCTTAATACATCTTCTTATATTATTCTTAATTCATTTTATAATTATAGTTAATCATTTTTGTTTTAGGTCTCCTACAAATAGATGCATTACAAAAGACATGATGCATATGTTATAATGGAATTTGAATAAATATAGGTAACTATATAGTTCTATACATTTGATTGATAGTCAAAATATAAAACTAATTAGTTCATTGTAATTTTATAAAAAAAATTAGAATTGATTTCATATCCCCTTAAGTAATATCCTCTTAGGTCCCCTTAAGCCATCCTAGATTATGTACCCATTTAAGCCATCTCCTATTTATACAACTAATTTTCTTGCATGACACATAATTTGAGTGAAGGCTCTTGTATCTCCCCTTAATCCATCCTCTTAAGACCCCTTAATTCATCATCTTAGATACCCTAAATCCATCCTCTTGCATCCCTTTAAGTCATACTCTTAGGACCCCTTAAGTCATCATCTTACCTACCCTACATCCATCCTCTTGTATCCCCTTAAGTTATTCTCTTAACTCCCATTAATCCATCCTCTTGCATCTCCTTAAATCATTCTCTTAACTCTGCTTAATTCATCATCTTAGGACCCCTTAAGTCATCATCTTAGATACCCTAAATCCATCCTCTTGCATCTCCTTAATTAATTCTCTTAAATCCCCTTTAGCCATCCTCTTAGGACCCCTTAGGTCATCCTCTTAGCTACCTTAAATCCATCCTCTTGCATCCCCTCAATTCATTCTCTTAACTCCCCTTAAGCAATCCTCCTATGTTAGTATTAATCCAACCACTTAACTACCATAAATCCATCCTCTTGCATCCCATTAAGTAATCCTCTTAGCTACCCTAAATCCATCCTCTTGCATCCCCTTAATTCATTCTCTTAACTCCCCTTAACTCATCCTCTTAGGACCCCTTAAGCCATCCTCTTAGCTACCCTAAATCCACCCACTTGCATACTATTAAGTCATTGTCTTAACTCCCCTTAATCCATCCTCTGAGGACCCCTTAACTCATCCTATTAGCCACCCTAAATCCATCCTCTTGCATCCCCTTAATTATTCTCTTAACTCCCCTTAATTCATTCTCTTAACTCCCCTTAAGCCATCCTCTTATGTTAGTCTTAATCCAACCACTTAACTACCCTAAATCCATCCTCTTCTATCCCCTTAAGTAATTATCTTAACTCCCCTTAATACATCCTATCAGGACCCCTTAATTCATCCTATTATCCTCATACATCCCCTTAATTCATTCTCTTAACGCCCCTTAAGCCATCCTCTTACCCCCCCTTAATTCATCTTCTAATTATAGCTAAATTTCTCACATGACTTTGAGTCAAGACTCATGTGTATCTCTCCTTAATACATCTTCTTATGTTAGTATTAAGTCATTTCCTAATTATATTTAATCATTTTTGTTTTAGGTCTCCCACAACTAGATGCATTACAAAAGAGAGAGGATGCAAATTTAACATTGGAATATGAATAAATACATGTAACTATACGGTTATGTACATTTAAATGATAGTTAAAATATAAAGCTAATTAATTTATTGTCATTTTATAAAAAGTTTAGAATTGATTGCATATCCCCTTAAGCCATATCCTCTTAGGTCTCCTTCAATCATCTTAGATTATGTACCCTTAAATCGATCCTCTTGCATCCCATTAAGTAATTTCCTAATTATAGTTAATCGCTTTTGTTTCAAGTCTCCCACAACTAGTGTATTACAAAAAAGAGAGGATGTAGATGTTACAATGGAATTTGAATAAATGCAGGTAACCATATGGTTCTTTACATTTAATTGATAGTAAAAAATATAAAGCTAATTAATGCATTGCCATTTTATAAAAAGTTTAGAATTAATTGCATATCCCCTTAAGTCATATCCTCTTAGGTCCCCTTAAATCATCCTAGATTATGTACCCTTAAATCCATCCTATTGCGTCCCCTTATTTAATTTCCTAATTATAGTTTATCATTTTTGCTTTAAATCTCCCACAACTAGATACATTACAAAAAAGAGAGGATGCAGATGTTATAATACAATTTGAATAAATAAAAGTAACTCTATAGTTATATACATTTAATTTATAGTGAAAATATAAAGCTAATTAATTCATTGTCATTTTATAAAAAAAAATAGAATTGATTGCATATCCCCTTAAGTCATATCCTCTTAGGTCCCCTTAAGTCATCCTAGATTATGTACCCTTAAATCCATCCTCTTGCATCCCATTAAGTAATTTACTAATTATAATTAATCATTTTTGTTTTGGATATCCCACAACTAGATGCATTACAAAAAAGAGAGGGTGTAGATGTTACAATGGAATTTTAATAAACACATGTAACTATATAGTTCTTAACATTTAATTTATAGTCAAAATATAAAGCTAATTAATGCATTGTCATTTTATAAAAAAAATAGAATTGATTGCATAACCCCTTAAGTCATATCCTCCTAGGTCCCCTTAAGCCATCCCATATTATGTACCCTTAAATCCATCCTCTTACACCCCCTTAAGTAATTTCCTAATCATAGTTAATCATTTTTGTTTCAGGTCTCCCATAACTAGATGCATTACAAAAAAGAGAGGATACAGATGTTACAATGGAATTTGAATAAATATAGGTGACTATATAGTTATATACATTTAATTTATAGTGAAAATAAAAAGCTAATTAATTCATTGTAATTTTATAAAAAGTTTATAAGTGATTGCATGTCCCTTTAAGCCATATCCTCTTAGGTCCCCTTAAGCCATCCTAGATTACTTATCCTTTTAAGCCATCTCGTAATTATAGAACTAATTTTCTTACATGACACATAATTTGAGTCAATGCTCTTGTATCTCCCCTTAAGCCATATGAGTCTTAGGAACCTTTAAGTCATCCCACTCTTAATTCATCTTCTAATTATAGCTAAATTTCTCACATGGATTTGCTTAAAGACTCACATGTATCTCCCCTTAATCCATCCTCTTATGTCACCTTAAGTCATTTCATAATTTTCTCACATGACACATAGTTCGAGTCAAGGATCTTGTATCTCACCTTAAGAAATCCTATATGGAACCCTTAATTCTTCTTCTTAGCTACCCTAATTTCATTGTCTTACGTCCCCTTAAGTCATCCACTTAACTCCCCTTAAGGAATTTCTAAGATAAATATCTCTAACTTTATTTAAATTCTATAATTTTATTGCATGACTTGGAGTTAAATGACATAAAATATATAGTTAATTTACTTACATTCATTATTTTTGTAGGTTCCTATCAAGTCGATCCACCATGATTATGGTCTTGAACTAAAAGTGGAAAAACTAATTGTAATTATATACACATATGTTTCATCATGTTATAGTTGTATTAAACATCAATTTGTTAAATGTGTCTTCAAAATATGAACTTTGATTCTTATAAATCACATTTTTATATTGTTCCAATTTTATCTTATACAAATTGTGTCTTTGATATCTATATATATATATATATTGTTTCATTCTTATTTGGCCTTCTATATGTGACCTTCTAGTGTGAGGTCAATAAATTTCCAAGTTGTTAATTGCATTAGATTTGGATTCAACTAGGCGTGTCCAAAAAGATCTTATATAGATTTTAGGGATATTAATAAGTCATCATTTAAGGATAAGTTTCATTTATCCAATATTGATATTACTATTTATTTTTCTATAGGTCATGATATTCTCTCATTTATGGAAGGTTGTTACTCACATAATCAAATACTCATTAATCCCTAATATCAACATAAGAATACTTTTAATACTTCATGGTGGACAATTTGTTATGTTGTCATGCTCTTTGAACTTAAGAATCTTAGAGCTATTTAATAAGTTCCATTGTATCAAAGTGAGGTAGATCAAGTGTCCTCTTTTAGGTTGTATTGTCTATTTTCCAAGCCATGAATGAAAGCACAAAATGACTATAGATATTTTAAGAGTAAGATTGGTTTTTGTATTGTAGGATTGGCAAAGAGGTATGAGAAGCACACCTATTAAAGTGATGTGATAAGTTTGCATTAAGTGGCATATATGTCGTATAGGTTTTGTCTAGTGATGGATATTTGCTAATTAGAAAATAGTTAACACTAGACCCTTAGTTTATTATGAATATGATAAAGTATAAGGAACATTAAATTGTCACATTTAAACAATATTTAGTTTAGCATTGGTTAAATCACCTAGCCATGTGATTTTATTGAACTTTAAAAATCATTTTTTCATACTAAATGATGTGCGATTGGAGCCTAATCACTTAAAATTTATAATGCACACATTATAAATCTAAACCATTAATACAAGGTGTAGATATATGAGGGGAATAAGAGGAGTTATTTACTATCCAAGGTATGTATTTAATTATAACAAATGAAATTATAGTTTAAATTGAGTTATTAAAAACTTCATTCAATAATGGTATCTAAATATTGAAATTTGATTAGATATGAATTTATAAAATACATGTGAGTGCATTTAATCAACATAATGTACGTGAGTGCATAATCGATTATTAAATTCCACATGAAATGCTAGATATCTAGAGCTAGTATGGAATAAAACATGTACGAAAATGTGTATAAAAATATTAAATTCAGCATATAAATAAATACATACGAACATATAGAATTCATGAAATGTACTAAAATATGTCTAGAAGTGGACATGAAATAACATGTGAAATGTACATAGTCATATAGTCATGTGGCACATATGAATAAAATATACATATACACATGTGTATGTGTACATATAGTCCATAAAATAAAACTAGCCTAGATGTCAGGATCATCAATAAAATCAAGAGTCCACTTTGTTCCACATGAACTAGATGGACCAGTATCATGTTGTAGAAGAGTTCACAAAAAATTAAATTAGATAAAGTTAAATAAATTGTGATTTGATTTAACTTAATTGATAAAATCATGATATTAATTTTTTAAATCTACACTAGAAAGTATGCATAAATTACCATATGATCATTTGAATCTACTGACACATTTTGTTTAGTTGGTGGTGTAGACACTTAAAAATGTTTCAATGGATCACATTGGCTAACTAACATCATTTCATCATAAAACCCATCCTCTTTTCACTTAATTGATTAAATTAAACTAGGTATTTAATTAATTTTCTCATTTTCATCTATTAATCTAATTGATCTAGTTAGGTTAATTCATCCCCTTTCATGCTAACATTTCATCCTACTAAATTGAATAAATCAAATTATTTAATTTAATCCCTAAAGTCCTCTTATTTAATTACATATCCCTACGTTATTTAATTAAATGTCATCACCTTTTCCCCTTTTCATTAAATAATTTATTTAATGAATATCATGTAATTCTTCTAAAAATTGCATAATTAACATTGTTTTAATTATCAATTACTAATAAATCTATTTTACCCCACTTGCAAAGGATTACCAAGGGAATATTCCTCCTTTACACATTCCTCCAAAAAGAATATTCCCCTTTTGCACAATTAAACTTTGTTTTAATTTGCTAAATACCTATTTTCTTCACCCATGAGAATATTCCAAAGAATATTCTCTTTTCTCTCTCATTTGGAAAAAAAAGGAATATTCTTACAAGACTTCATGTGCAAGTTAACTTACAAGACTTCTTGAGCAAGTTTTGAAAGTGTGTTTGTTTGAATGAATGTAAGCCCTTGATTAAATATCAACTTGCATTTTCAACCCTTGATGAAAATCCATGATCCATGCCTCCATCTTCTTTCCTTTTTGACCATTGATTAGCTTTTTGAATCTTATCCCTTAATTTTTCATTTGTTTTCCTATAAATAGGTCACTATTTGGAGACAAATAGATCCATCTTTTAACATCAAACTTATGATGTTAAAATCACTCTTACTTGCACTCACATTTAGCATAATTTTAGTTTATTTTAATTGCACCATATTAGTTTAGCTTCCATTAATGGCTTCCATGATAACATAAATGCATACATTTAGCATATTTTTTAATTAGGATTTTTATCTTTTGAAATTTGCATACATTTGGAGTGGATTTTCATACTCATATCGATCATCTTAGCATTAATCATGTTAATTTAGCATTTAAATTATGTTTTATCCCACATCTTTCATTGATTCTCTTCAATAGAATCAATCAAAACAAGCTCATTATCCAAGGGATTGGGAAAGGATTGCCATTCCACATCAATGTGACACCACTTCCCCAATAGGATAAGTTTCAATGTCTTAGATTAGAGGTTTGTCAAGCTTTCATGATTTATAATTTTAGTTTTAATGGATTCTTTGTCTTTGTTTATAGTGAATGATCTTATTGGGACTGATTCTTAGTGGGTTAAATATGCCTCGAATTCGTATGGATCGGGTGTAGTTAACCTATACTATGTCATTAGTCATAGGTGGTATAACTATTGATTAAGGACCAAATGTATGAGCTACTAATTGGACTGGATATTCAAATAAAGCAAACAATAGGTTAAAAAATATTAGTGATAAAAAATTATTTTAATCATATATAGATTTAAGACCTAGAAATTGTATAGGAAATTTACTAAAGTATAGGACCTCAAACGACATGGATGACTCATGAAAATGACCGTGATCAGTAGGCTAGCTAGCACCTATCAAGATATTGCTATCATCCTGCATATACATATATATTCATGAAGACAGACAACCCATCTCTCAACTCAATTCCAAAATTTTAGATTACAACCAACTCAGAAAATAATTAAACCAAAATTGATAATAAATTGTGTCAATTTTAAATTGATAACAATCGCACAAAAAAACATTTATATTTGAAAATAAATAACTTTTATTTATTTAGATCTCATGAAGGTTACATTACGCCTCTTAGACAATTCCATCGTCTCTTGTTCTTCCACCTCTCTATCTTCCTTTGCTCAACCATACCACCTCATTCTCTAGTTCTCCTCTACACATACACCACTCAATCGTTCACTATCCCCGTGCATCAATTCCTTTCATCTACTATTTTGAACTCACACCACACCTTTCCATTCCTCTCTCAACTTCTCTACAATTCTATTTAATAATATGCATCTACAAGCTGCTTCTCACCATGTGTAGCTCACACTCCAATCCAAGGACTCAAACCCCCTCTTCAAGTCTCTATCGCATCCACTCACAAGCCAACTTTAACTTCTCCTTTTGTGTTCTTCTTATATGTGTCCTTATTCTATCTGCTATTGTCCTTTACAATGCATCTCCATCAATTTTTATCTGTAGTTAAATTTTACCTACAATGTAATAAAAAATATAAAGGAATCTCATATCTTCTATGCTCTCTCTCCATATCCTTTCAAACCTTAAACTGGTCATTTCTCCCACTCATGTTATGTTTACTTGCAAAAAATATTGATTTGGTTTGCTTCACTGTGTGAGAACCTTCCTTTCCCACGCAAGATCTTTTTACGGTTAGAAGGTAGATTTCAAAACAGTTAAATACATATTTAATCAATAAACAATGAAATAAAACACACATAAATTCTGGGCAGCAAAAGAAGAAATCAAAGATTTAATGTGGTTCACCCAAAACCGAGCTACATCCACAAACACATGGTCCAATATATATTAAAATTCCAGTAAATAACCTTTACAATGCATGCAACAACCACTGCAACTTGCAGCAACATTTTTCATCACGTTTTTCACTTGCTATTTTTACACAACCATTGTTACGGGTACCCGCGAAACTTTCTACGTTTTTCTAGCCACTGCTCTACAAAATTTTTACTAATGTTTTTCACAACCCGTTGCCCTCAAAACTCATCCCTGAGTGTTTTTATAGACTCCCACACATGTCCCATTAATTACAAATGAAGTGCGACCATTGGTTGTGCCTCATGCACCCAATAAAATATTTTCTTTTGGGTGACTACATTTAATATTTTCAACAGTCTTTTAACTTTATATTAAAATATTGTAACTAATCTCTTCCAGCTATAACAAATCACTTCCAACATTTAATATTTGTTTGTAATCACCTTTTAGATACAAGTGCAATATAAATATTTAATAAGAATAATATGAAGATTTTATCCGAGTCTAATTGGTCTCCATAACACAACAATCTCCCACTTGGAGACTAATCAAAAACATCATTGCCCCTATAACTCCCATTGGAAATCAACACCTTGGACCTTGCAATCCTTGTTACTTAAATTCAACCTTGAAGGAGCTCAACTTCTCCCTTGTCACCACCTTTGTAAACATATCTATTGGATTGTCATCTGTATGAATCTTTTCTAGCTTGGCCTGTCCATCCTCTAACATCTACCGAATAAAATGATATCTCGGTTGTATGTGTTTGGTTTTAGAGTGCAAGGAAGAATTGTTTGCAAGATGTATGACACTTTGACTATCTGTAAAATGGTAACTTTCAGCTTGTTGTTTTCCCAACTCTTCCGTGAAAAGTTGCAGCGATATCATCTCCTTTGTTTCCTCTATTGCAGTAACATACTTTGCCTCTGTGGTGGATAAAGAAACCACCTTTTGCAACCGAGAAATCCAACTCACTATTGTCCCACCAACTATAAATACATAACCGATGGTACTTCGATTGGTATCTATATCCCCTACAAAATCTAAGTTAACATATCCTTTTAAATTAGTATTAAAGCCCCAAAAACATAAACATTTATTGGATGTACCTCACAAATACCTGAGAATCCATTTTACCACATTCCAATGCTCAACTCCAAGATGACTCATATACCTATTAACAACTCCTACAACATGTGCAATATCCGGTCTCATGCATACCATGGTGTACATTAAACTACCTACAGCTAAGGCATATGTTACCTTGGACATTTTTTCTTCCTCCTCTTGTGTCTTTGGACACATATCCTTAGTCAATTTGACATGAATGGGCAAAGGTGTGTTGACAGGTTTTGCATTCTCCATATGAAATCTCTACAACAACTTTTCAACATAATCAACCTAAGATAAAAATAATTTTATATTTTTCCTATCTCTTGTAATCTTCATATCAAGGATTTATTTTGCTTCCCCCAAATCCTTCATAGCAAATGAATTTTCTAAGTATTGTTTTAACTCCTTTATGTGATCCATGTTAGACCCCACTATGAGCATATCATCAACATATAAACATAAAATAATGTAGTTGTCATCATTTAACCTCTTAAAGTAAACACAATGGTCTGAATTACACCGGCTGCAGCCTTGCTCAGCCATAAAACTATCAAATTTAATATACCATTGCCGAGGTGCTTGCTTCAAGCCATATAAACTTTTCTTCAACCTGCATACTACTATCTCCTTATCTTTGACCTCAAATCCTTTTGGTTGTTCCATATATATTTCCTCTTCCAAATCACCATGGAGAAAGGTTGTTTTAACATCAAGTTGTTCTAAATGCAAATCTTCAGTAGCCACAATACTTAAAATAGTATGAATAGAAGTCATTTTAACAACCAGAGAAAACATTTCATCAAAATCAATGCCCTTTTTTCTATGCAAATCCTTTTACAACTAACCTAGCTTTAAATATTTTCTTACCTTCATCTTCCTCTTTTAGCCTATAAACCCATTTATTTGGTAAAACCTTTTTACCTGTAGACAACTTACATAATTCCCAAGTCTGATTTTTTAGCAAGGATTTCATTCCATGCTCCCACTGAACCTTCACATCCACCTACATAGCTTCATCATAACATTTTGGTTCACTAGCATCAATTAATAAAATATAATACAAAGAGGGAGAAAATCTTTTCAGAGGTCTACTTATCCTAGAATATCATCTAACATTCACTAGAGTTTTTGGTATTTGTTGTTGTTGTTGTGGAGCATGAGGAACCACTAGAACATCACTATTTGGAGTATCATCCATCACTACATAATCATTTTCTTTCTTCTCATGCTACTACAAATGATCTTTGTACAACAATTTCTCATTGAATGTGACATACCTGCTTCTCATGATTTTTTTATTTTCAAAATCCCAAAATCTATAACCAAATTCATCAATGCCATATCCAACAAATATACATTTCTTTGACTTTTCATCAAGCTTGGTTCTATTTTCAGAATCTACATGTGCAAATGTTTCACAACTGAAGGTTTTGAGAAAAGAATAACTCGCCTTCTTACTTGTCCATGCTTCCTATGGAATACCACAACCCAAAGGATTAGAAGGAACTCTATTAATTAAATAAACAATAGTGTTTACAACCTCTGACCATATGTTTAAAGGCAACCCAACATGCAATCTCATAGTCTGTGCACGCTCCATTATTGTTCTATTCATGCGCTCAACCACTCCATTTTCCTGTGGAGTCCTTCGAATTGTTTTCTACCTATGAATACCATTAGAGGAACAATAATCTTCAAACTCTTTGTTGCAATACTCATCGCCATTGTTAGATCTGAGACATTTTAACTTTTTACCTGTCTTATTCTCAACCAAGCTTCTCTATTTTTAAAAAGTTTCAAATACATCAAATTTCTACTTAAGGAAATAAATTCATAACTTTCTTGTTGCATCATTAATAAAAGTGACATAATACCAAGAGCCATCGAGAGAAGATACCTGAGCTAGTCCCCATACATATGTATACAAAAGCTTCAATTTCACATCTTTCTTTTGCTTCCCATCCTTGAGAAAACTAACTCTCTTTTATTTTCCATACACACAAATTTCAAAAAAATCCATATTAATACATTTTATACCTGGTAAAACATTCTTAAAAATAAAGTACTTTCATACCTTTTGCACTCATATTCCCAAGTCTATTATGCCATAGTGTTGATTCAGAGCCCACAACAATTGCCTAAATTTTTGCCTGTTGAATTGCAACAATTGTTTCTGAACATTGATTTTTCTCTACAACTAAAGTAGAAGGAACAGTATGACCTATACAAAGATATAAGGTGCCTACTTTCACACATTTTTCTACCACTAAGGTACCTTTTGTAACCTTCCAATTTTTATCACTAAATGTAACAACATAACCTTCATCATTTAGTTGCCCTACTGAAATTAAATTTTTGCTTAACTTTGGAACATGCCTTACCTCATGTAGTAGACAATGATTCCCATTCTGCAACTTGATCTTGATTCTTACCTTTCCAACAATTTGACAAGGTTCATTATCTCATAAATAAACCAACCCCAAATCCCCTTGGACATAATCAAGAAAATAACTTCTATGGGGCATGGCATGAAATGAAGCCCCTGAATCTAACACCCAAGAATCATTAGCATTATCAAGGGAAAGAATCAAAACATCTTCATCAAATTTATTACTTACCACGTTTGCCTCTTATTTCCTTCCTTTTTGTCTCCTTTATTCTTCTAAGACCAACAATCTTTCTTTAAATGACCCGGCTTACCACAATACCAACAATCCCTCTTATCTCTGGATTGGGACCTCTTTTCCTTTGATTTTCCTCTTGACTTCCCATGACCTCTAGAATTCTTTCCTCTCTCCTTTGTTTTGCCCCTGCTTTCTCTATTCAAAACACTTCCTAATGTGGATGTACCACCTGATCTTTTTGTACAAATTTCCTTGCTCAAAATCACACCAACAACATCATCAAATTTCAGTGTAATTGAACTAGAAATAAAATTACTAACCACCATTACCAAGCTATTCTGGCTTTCAAGCAAAGAACATAGAATCAAAATAGCCATAAATTCTTCATCAAAGTTTATATTTACAAAAGTTAATTGGTCGGTAACCATATTAAACTCATATAAATGATTAGCAACTGACCCACCTTCTACAATTTTCATATTAAATAAACACTTTATAAGAAATACCTTATTCGAAGCAGAAGGATTTTTATCTAACTTCGCCAGGGTCTTCATCAAATGTTCAGTTGTCTTTTATTTTTAAATATTAAACATTGCCAATTGTGCCAGGCATAAACGAATACTGCCAAGTGCCTTTCTATCCAAAATATCACAATCCTCATTAGACATAGCCAGGGGTTTCTTTGCTTTCCCTTCCAATGGCTGCCATAAATCCTTCTGATAAAGATAGTCCTCCATTTGCATCTTCCATAACTGGAAGTTCTTCCCAGTGAATTTGTCTACCTTCAACTTACCCTCATTTGCCATAACTCCCACTCAACCGTGAGACCTTCCTGCAAAGGATAACTGAACACAACCCGCTTTGATACCACTTGTTAGGGTTAGAAGGTATATTTCAAAATAGTTAAATGTGGATTTGATCAATAAACATAGAAATAAAACACAAAAATTCTAGGCAGCAAAAGAAGAACACAAAGATATAATGTGTTTCACCCAAAACCGGGCTACATCCATAAACACAGGGTCCAATATATATTAAACTTCTAGAAAATAACCTTTACAATGCATGCAACAACCACTGCAACTTGTAGCAATGTTTTTCATCATGTTTTTCACTTGTTTCTATATAGCCATTGCTATAGGTACTTGTGACACTTCCTATGTTTTTCTAGCCACTGCTCTACAAAATTTCTACTAATGTTTTTCATGACCTAATGCCCTCAAAACTCATCCCCAAGTGTTTTTATAGAATCCCACACATGTCCCATTAATTACAAATGAAGTATGGCCATTGGTTGTGCCTCATGCACCTAATAAAATATTTTCTTTTGGGCTGCTACATTTAATATTTTCAGTTGTCTTTTCACTTTATATTAAAATATTGTAACTAATCACTTCCAACATTTAATATTTTTTTGTAACCACCTTTTAGAGACAAGTGCAACATAAATATTTAATAATAATGATATGAATATTTTGTCCAAGTCTGATTGGTCTCCATAACACAATGAATCTTCTTCCTGCAAACTCAGATTCAAGCACTCTTTTCTATTAATACGAGCCTTCTTATGTTTCAGTTTGCATTGATTCCACAACAAAAATCAACCATTATCAACTTGGTAGCATTTCCTCCTTTTAATCTACTCTTCGTCCAATCAGACGTTGCACACCAACTCATCTTTTATTATTTCCATCGACCTACTATGCTTCTCCAACATAAACTATAAACGATGCCTCTTATCTATGCATCAATTTCCATCATATTTCATATGATGCCTTTATCCATGTGAGATTTTTTCATCATTCTCATAGCAAGGAACTGGTTTGAGATCACATGATAGCACTTACTAAAGTTTGCAAAGACAAACCGATGATTTCACTTTGTTTTCCTTGACCTGTGGTTGCATAGGAACTTGGTTTCCCTTGCATGGCTTTTCACCCACGCAACCTACCTCCTTTCAACCATCGTGGCCTCCCTCCTATTGATGTGTGCCCCTTCACACTTTTTTATTTACTTTCTTTTAAAACCAAAAACATAAAGTAGTTGGAAGTTAAAATGCCTCCTCAGACGATCACTTGAATCGACCCCCTCAAATGGTAATTTCAATCGACCCCTTTGGTATTCCATTAGAATAAAATCATATTTATAAGGAAATAGATATTTTATCTTTTTCCCCCTAGGGAATCTTTGAAATTGTTCAATATTATATTCGATAACATATCCAAAGAAGAAATATGTGGACTACATAAAAAATTACCTCCCAAATGAATGCTAGATACTGAATCTCGTAATAACATTGCATTAGATGCTCAAAATCTCACTAAAACTTGTAGAGACATGTTTTTTAACAATCTTAAGACCTACACCAAGTTGTTCCACATCAAACCTTATGAAAATGAAATTTTAAACCTTCACCAAATTATTAGCTAAAGTCACAAAATAATTAAATCTCCAAAACTGTCAACAATTTAGCTTCAAAACTTTCACTATTGAATTCAAAATGTATTCTAAATTATGTCTGTAAGAATGTTCTCCATGAAACCTTACCAAAACTTCAAGACAACATTTTTTTAAGTGATGCTAACTGCACATGGACCCAGATGCTCCTGCATCAGAAACACTAGGTAATAAATTTGTGAGCATGGGCTCACAAAGGGAGTTAGGTGATAAAAGCACCCTTCGAGACTACAAACAATCTCCATCAAAATCCTCTGATAAAAAACCTAACTTCCTCTGCTAATTAGCCTGACCTCCTCCACCAAATACTCTTCCTCTTCTCTCCATGCCCTCCTCTAGCATGTCTTCACAACAACTCTGCCCTTGCTATCTCCATGTTGTAATCATACCTCAATTCTCACAAAGATTCCACTTTGTTTTTTGTAATCTAACATCATACAACTCTTTCCTCTATTCTTTCTTCTCTCAACCATTCAAGACTTTACTCACCTACAATGATGCTTTTGAGATTCTCACTCGTGCTTCCAATTATGTGCCTTCCAGCCCTCAATTGTTAGGACTCTCTACACCTGCAACGATACTTTTGGAATTCACTCATGCTTCTACTATCCACAGGTTCCGTCACAAGTTGCCTCATGTTCGATGATCTACTTGTGCCTCGAAACCTCTTCTCACTTCCCTCTTCACATGTAGGTCCTGGTGTGAACCGCCTCTCTCTTGGTGCTCTATCCGCATGCTTAGAACCTCTGGCTCCAATACTAATTGATGAAGAAAAACAACCCATCTCTCAACTCAAATCCAATATTTTAGATTACAACCAACTTAGAAAATGATTAAACCAAAATTTACAATAACTTGTGTCAATTTTAAATCGATAATAATTGTACAACAAAATATTCAGATTTGAAAATAAATAACTTTTATTTATTCAGATCTCATGAAGGTTACCTTACACCTCTCAGACAATTCCATTGTCTCTTGGTCTTCCACCTCTCTATCTTCCTTTACTCAACCATACCACCTCATCCTTTGGTTCTCCTTTTCACATACGCCACTCAATCATTCCCTATCACCATGCATCAATACCTTTCATCTGCTATTCTAAAATCACAACACACCTTTCCATTCTTGTCTCGACTTCTCTATAATTATATCCAATAATAGGCATTTGCAAGCTGCTCCTTACCATGTGTAGCTCACACTCCAATCCAGGGACTCAAACCCCCTCTTAAAGCCTCTATCACATCCACTCATGAGCAAACTTTAACTCTTCCTTTTGCGTTCTTCCTATATTCATCCTCATTCTATCTACCATCGTCCTTTACAATGTCTCTCCATCAATTTTTATTTGTAGTTAACTTTTAACTGCAATGTAATAAAAGTACAAAGGCCCCTCATAGCCTTTTGTCCTCTCTCTACATATCCTTTTAAACCTCAAATTTGTCATTTCTCTTGCCCATGTCATGTTTACTTGCAGCTAATATTGATTTAGTTTGCTTCACTGTGTGCGCACCTTCCTTTACGACGTGGGCTCTTCTTCCTGCAAACTCACATTCAAGCACTCTTTTCTATTAATATAGGACTCCTTATGTTTTAGTTTGCATCGATTCCACAAAAAAAATCTACCATTATCAACTTGGTAGCGTTGCCTCCTTTTAATTTTCTCTTCCTCCAATTAGACGTTACACACCAACTCATCTTTTATTGTTGGCACTGACCTACTATGCTTCTCCAACATAAACTATAAATGATGCCTCTTATCTATGCATCAATTTCCATCATATTCCACATGATTCCTTTATCCATGTAGAATTTTTTGCATCATTCTCATAGAAAGGAACCGGTTTGAGATCACATAGAAGCACTTAACAAAGTTTGCAAAGACAAACCAACGATTTCACTATGTTTTCCTCTGCCTGTGGCTACGTAGGAACTTGGTTTCCATAGTGTGTATTTTCACCCATGTAGCCTACCTCCTTTCAATCACCGTGGCCTCCCTCCTATATATGTGCACCCATTCACACTTTTTTATTTACTTTCTATTAAAACCAAAAAACATAAAGTACTTGGAAGTTAAAATGCCTCCTCAGACGATCACTTAAATCGTCCCCCTCAAATGGTCACTTGAATTCACCACTTTAGTATTCCATTAAAATAAAATCATATTTTATAAGGAAATGGATCTTTTATCTTTTTACATCAAGGCATATTTGAATTTGTTCAAGATTATATATGATAACATGTCCAAAGAAGAAATATGTGGACTACATCAAAATTTACCTCCCAAATGAATGTGAAAAACTGAATCTCATAATAACTCTACATTAGATGCTCAAAATATCACTAAAACTTGTAGAGACATGTATTTCAACAATTTAAGACCTCCACCAAGTTGTTCCACATCAAACCTCATGAAAATGAAAATTTTAAACCTTCACTAGATTATTAGCTAAAGTCTCAAAGCAATTAAATCTCCAAAATCGTTGACAATTTAGCTTCAAAAATTTCACTATTGAATTCAAAATGTAGTCTAAATTTTGCTTGTAAGAATGTTCTCCATGAAACCTTATTGAAACTTCGAGACAACATTTTTTTTGGTGATGTTGATCGCACATGGACTCGGGTGCTCCTGCATCATATATTCAAATTTAAATATAAATTTAAACTTTAATTTAATTTTTTAATTTTAAAATAGTACATCTTGTGAATTTTTAAAGTACATGTAAATTTTAAACTAAAATAACTTTTGAAAATACACACCAAATATGGACCATGCATATGAGCCGATGATGGCTTAGAAGCACTCACCATACCTTGTGGTTGGTTAGTTATGGATATCGCATGACCTCCTTGCATAGATACAATATTATTTCACACATACACATACAACTAAATTAAATTATATGTACATAAATTAAAATATATAAATAAGAACTTAAATGATGCAAATTTAAATTAAAACTAGATCTATACATATGCAATTTTCTAGGGTCA
>VDFB02134815.1:0-86337 GCA_007258455.2 Sequoia sempervirens | reverse complement strand
CCTAGATTCTCCGGTGGTGGCTTTGGTGGTGGAAGATTCCTCCCTAGTCGTCACCCTTAACACCTTGGGTCGCTGCCCTCACTACTAGGTCGGTCTTTTGGTGTAGTGGTTGGGCCTTAGTGGTAGCTGATTTTGGACGCCAACTTGTTGTGTCTCAGAGTCAGAGTGATTAGCTGTAGGTTTAAGAGGATAAAGTTGATTCGGCCTTATTTCGTTTTTATTGTAGGAGTTTGGAGTCATCTCCTGGTTCCAATATTGCTAGTGATGAGCCATTGATCGAGGTTGGAGCGTTTTATCGCAACTACACAGTGAGGAGTGCTCACCACTGTTCTTTTGATCCACACACAAAGGACTTGATGATGCATCGGTGTGGGTTGGCTCTTGGATTATACCATCCTTTGTGGGATGGGTATTCACCATCTTCAGTAGATGGAATCAGTAGCTGCAAGTACCTGAGTCCATCATTTGTGGGGGATTATTTGTAGAGTCAGCACATCCATGGGAGTCTAGTAGAGGATGGAGATAGTTGTTATGATACAGACACTTTTAGATGTTCATATCTCCACAGTACAGATGGATGTGTGTACAGATTATATTGGGACCCAGGTGGTGACAGGGTTAGTGTTGTAGTTTGGATGGGTCCCGTGGGTTTACTTCACCATTTTTAGCATGGTGAAGTTGAGATCAGGTTTGCGCAAAGGAAGTCGGAGGGTATTAGACATGGCAGACTTCCATTTTGGGTTTGGGATCTAGGGATATCTTGTGCAGTTGTGTTTATGATGGTGTTACGGGGGTCAGTTAGAAATGTGTGGGACATTTTACAATTCTTCTTTTGGGCTTTCCGAGGAGTGGAGTTTCTTTGCAGTGGAGATTGCTTGGGGACAAGCAATTTGAGGGAGGGCGGATTGTAATGTCCCATTTTTGCGGGCATCAAAGGGCGAAGGATTAGCCTATTATTTGGCCCTCGTAGGCTAGTGTAGATGGTTAGAGGGACTTGGTTGGTAGTTATCGGAGTGATTTGTTCTCTAGAGCTCAGTTGATTTAGGATTGGCCTTCGTTTGACTCAGTTTCTCACACTTACTATTTCAGTGACCATTTCAGTGGAGTCGGTATTGTTATATTTAGTAAGGCACCTGGACAGGTCTCGGTTGTAGTGTTGATCTCCTAGTTCAGTTGGTTTGGCTAGTGGATGAGTATTTATGAAGTTATTATCATTAAAGTCGTTTTAATGATAATAAAGTATTATAAAGTGCAATTATAAAGTTATGAGAAGTATATACTAGCATCAAAAGCAAATAAAATTCATTCTTGATGATTACTTGATTTTGTCATTTTGGTGTTCTTGGGATTTGACATGGAGACCAAGGGTTTCAGTCATCTTTAGCCATTGGAGAATGAAAACTCTTCAATGTTTATGCAATTCTGAGGCTGTGCAATACCAGCTGATATTATTGCCTGTGAGAGCTTCATTCAGGAGTTCTATTTGTGCTTCATTGGATTTATAGAGAGATTCAGAAATAAGGGTTTCATCATCAAAGGATTGTTTCCGGGTATGAGTGCTTTCAATGTAATTTCACAACTGTGATATAATATTATATTTGCTTTCAGCATTTCTGTATTTGCATTTGTTTGGTATTTTATGCATTATCTGGAGAATGTTTCAAAAACTTCAAAACATCAAACCAGCATTTGTAAAAACTAGATTCAGGAAGAACGAGGGTTCTTTACAAAATTTGAAAGGTTTAAACTGCACAAGGATTTTGTCTTCAAGGAATTGGATTTTCTCACTATTACTTGGTATACAGGAAAAGTGATTTGAAATAAGATCCATAGCCCTTACTAGATTTCTCCAAATCTGGATTTTCTTAACTGAAGAGTTGAATTGGAGATTGCCCTTGGATAATAATTTGTTCCCACTTAACAAATTGGAACTTTCTCTTTTTGTCACACTTTTGTCCTTCCCACATACATCTCCTAATGAGTTGCTCCATCTTACTCGTAATAACCTAAGGAGCATAGACAATGCTCATTTGATGGATAGGGAGGGTGGAAATCACATAATTATTAGCAAATCTTGGGCAGGAGGAGTCATGATAAACTTCTTGTTATTCATCATGCAGCCAGTAGCAACTGAGTAAATTTTGAGAATAGAAGTGAACCTCCTTGTAATTCAGGGAGAGGCTCTCCCCAACAGTGTAGTTTCATCTACAAACAATGCAGAATTAAGCTCCTTTTCTCAATTAAAGACGGAATACCAAGGAGGATTTTTTGTTGCCTCTGTTTTCATTAGTTTGGCTCAATAGCTTGGCTGATATGATGTGCAAAAAGGGATATAGAGGACATCCTTGCCTCGAACCTCTTGAGATGCTGAAAAAGTTTGTTGTGCTGCCATTCACTAAGGGGGCAATCCTGGGGAATTAATATATTTCCTAATGCATCCCACAATACTGTCATCAAATCCCAATTTGTGCAAGGTTCTATAGATCGCTTAATGGTTGAGACAGTCAAAAGCATTAGTCATATCTAATTTAATGGTCATGGTTTTTCTGTTCTCTTGGTTGCTGGACTGGATGCAGTCCTGGGTGAGGATGATACCTTTAGAGAATTGCTTGTATGGGACAAAACGAGTTTGCTCTTTTGAAGCAAGAGAGGGTATAATCCTTTCAAGCATTTTGGAAATGGTTTTAGTAATAATTTATTAAGAACTGTTGCAAAGAGATATAGATGTTGTGTTGCAAAGAGATCTAGATTTGTATCTATTGATACTTACCGCCTGTGCTTGTTTTGGAATTAAGGCTAAAATGGAAGAGTAGATCCCTCAATGAAGTCTATAATGACATTGAGAGTCCTCTATTGCCGAAAGATCATCTTTGATAACATTCCAAAAACCTTGGAATTTTTTTTCTTTAATTCCATGAGGACCAGAAGCTTTGTCTCTATGCATGCTGAAGACAAACCTTTTCAATTCCTTCATCATTACTATAAAACAATCTCTATTTTGGTCCTAAGAGATGAGCAGGGATATTAACTAGAAGATTATTCAGCTCAGAGCTTTTGCCCCCTTGTTCTTCTTGGTATAGTTGCTTGAAGTGGTTGTAGATCTGCTATTTGCTGTCTTTGATTGATTCAAAATAATTATTGTCAGCAGATTAAAGTTTCATTATGGTGTTAAAATTTCTTCCTTAACAAGTACTTGGTATTGTGATCTCCTTCAGAGATTTAGAACATTCTAGATTCTAGTTTCTGTATAGCATCTTCTTTATGAAAAATGTTAAGAAGCCGATTGGAATAATTTTGTTGCTGCACTAAAATTATTCAGAAGGGTCCTCTTCTTGTATCTTGCTTTGAACTTCCTCAAGTGGGAGCTTTAGGCCAGAAATGCTCTTTTATTGTGAGATTGAAGCCGTTGTCTTATTCAAGTCATTGTAGATTGTATTTCATCCACCCACTTCCATCTTAGAAAGGGGTGTGTGGGTGCTTCTTGCCAGCCCTTTTTTTGTATCTTGTTCAAAACTTTCCTCTTTGAGCCAAATAGAGAAATATTTGAAGGGAATGGGGTGTCACTTTATTTTCTTTTTTTAAATGTATATTGATAGGCTTGTGATCAGAGATGAGATTTGACAAATTTTCTGAGTTGGAAAGCATTAACATCTCAAGAGGCTTCCCAAAGATTAAGAATCAGTCCAACCTAGCTGTGATATGCAATACTGGTTCTCTTGTTGGACCATGTGTCCTTTCTTTTGCCTGGTTGTAGGTATTCAAGGTCATGTGTGCCCATATTATCTTCCACAACTTCACAATCTCTCTTTTGGATAGGGAGAGTCTCTCTTTTCATTTTGACTTAGAATGAGATTAGGGTCCCTTCCATGGATGCAATTTGTTGGAATCTTTTAGTTTGCATTCTCCTTTATCGAGGCCCACTTGTGTCCAAAGGGTGATTGGGAGAGCAAACATTTGTGATAGTGAGCATGAAATTTGTGGTCTTTTCTCTTAGGGTGGTTTGATCCAGTTTGTTTTGAAAAAGAATTCTTCTAACTTGAAATTGAAGAACTAGGAATTGATGATCCCACTTGAAGACTCATTTGACAAGAAAATCATGCCTTAACAAGAAGGCCAAACTTTTCTAACCATGGCTCTTGCCTCTGCATTCAAAAGAATTACTCTCACATGAAATTGAGGGACTAGGCTTTGATGATCCCACCTGAAGACTCCTTTGACGAGCGTGCTTTCACAAGAAGGCAAAACTTTTTGAACCATGGCACTTGCCTCTGTTCTTGCAAACTTAGTTTCTTGAATTACTAGATTATTTGGTTTCTTATTGCACAGAAGATCTCCAAGACAATTCTTTTATGATTATCACCTCATCCTCTCCTATACCAAGAAAGAACTAGCATTGTTTACCTGGTTTTTGTTTATTTTTGATGGTCGATTCCAGGAACAATATTTTCCACTGCCTCTTTTGTAGGCACCTGAATGTTTTTTTTCCTTCCTTTATTAGATAGAGCTTTGGAAGATTTGCTCTTGGTTCTGGATGGAGATACTTCTTACCTTGGGTTGAGTGGGAGAGTTCTGCTCAAATTGCTCTTTTTCATTTTCTCATCCGGCAAAAGCTCTTCCTTTGATTTGTTAGCTTCCTCTTCTTCCTAAACAACTTCATCTAAAGCCATTAAAGGGTTAGAGGAGTCCCTTGCTGGTTTGCCTTTCTTTCTGGGTGACTTTGATGTTTCATAGCTAAGCTGGCTGAAATTCCTCATTTTGGGTTTCATTAGTTTTTAGATTCCTTCATTTGAAGATCAGCTTGTTTCTCAACAGGTTTACTGTCGATAACAGGATTGGAGACAATCTTATAGCAGCAAGTTCTTGTCTTCAGCAAAGAGGGAACGAATAATCTTGGCCATGTAGGAATGTGGAGCCATGGCAAGCACAAGAGTCCTGGAGTGGAATGACAGTGACAGCAAGCAGTTGTGGGGCAGCCTTCCTTCAGTTTGCTTGAGAGAGAATTCCAAGTTGACTTTTTTGCTGTAAACTCTGTTATATGGTGTTTACTACTGGAAATTCTACTTGTAAAATGAAATAGGACATTGAGTGTCATGTCAACATGATCAGTATAAACTGTTTTAAAGTTGACAGGTGAGAGAGAATTCCAAGTTGACTTTTTTTTTTGTAAATTCTGTTATATGGTGTTTACTACTAGAAGTTTTACATGATAAGGATTGTAAAATGAAATAGGACATTGAATGTCAAGTCAGCATGATCAGTATAAACTGTTTTAAAGATGACAGGTGGCATTTAGAAGCACACAATAACCAACAAAATGCAACAAAATATAAAATTTCCTTTATGGGACTAATGCTAGTAGTATAAGCATGATATTGTGAAATGTGCAGCTCTAAGAATAGTTTCATTGAACATATTGGTTATTTATATGGTCATGACCATTCATGTGGATCAATAATTAGTGGGAATTGAAAGAAACTTTGAGGGTATTATTCGCTGCCTACTTTTGTGGCTGGCTTGGATCACATTTTGATTTTCAAACATTTTAAGTATATCATCCTTAACATTCTTTAATAATTGCTTTAATGGATTATGTATGGGAAATGATGAGATTTGATAAACTTTTTCTAACTCTTTTCTTTCTTGACTGAATTTATTAATGCAAAGAAATTATGTGTAGATGCAACTGCTACAATTCAAATTGTGCAGCTATAGGAGTTCACCTAACATTCATGATATAAAAGGCCTAGTTCTAATCTCACGGATAGCATTTGTTTAACCATGCTAGCTTATGAAATGATATTTTCTCAACATATATAACTTTAGCTTTGCACAAAATGAATGAATCTTTTTCCTTCAGGACTTTTGTTTTTGAAAAATGTCTTATGAAGATAAAAATTTGGTTTCATATGACGATGGTAGTTAGTGCCTTGGGTAAATGATTGTTCGTATCTCAAGATATGCTCTTGCTTGTAATCCAAGAGAGAAGAATGCTAACTTGGTGGAGGCATGGCTTTTTCCCCCTTTTCTCCTTTGATTTGGTGGAATACTGAAATCCTGAAATGATATTTTCTCAACATATATAACTTTAGCTTTGCACAAAATGAATGAATCTTTTTCCTTCAGGACTTTTGTTTTTGAAAAATGTCTTATGAAGATAAAAATTTGGTTTCATATGACGATGGTAGTTAGTGCCTTGGGTAAATGATTGTTTGTATCTCAAGATATGCTCTTGCTTGTAATCCAAGAGAGAAGAATGCTAACTTGGTGGAGGCATGGCTTTTCCCCCCTTTTCTCCTTTGATTTGGTGGAATACTGAAATCCTGAAACAGATAGGAAACAAATATGGTATCCTTTACTAATGTTTCCAAATGTACGAAGCAAATTGAACTGACAACTTACGTTAGGCTTGTTTGTGAACTGGAAGAAGGATTGAGGAAGGCACTTAACTTTAACTTAAATGTCGCTATTTTATGTCAAATACTAGACTATTGGCAAGTTCCATTCAATTCCAAGTTTTAGTTTTTACATGAACATATCAGTTGGTGATTTCAATGAAGGAAACAAGAGCTTTAGAAAATGAAAATTTTATTACATCCAATAAAGCAAGAGATGAAGGAAGAGGCATAGAAAAAGAGGAAGAGGCATCAATCTCAATTTGAGAGTAGTTGAGTTGGGAGCATATGATAAAATGATTAGGATGTTTCAAACATCTTCAGAAAAGGAAGACCACAAATTCTCTTGAGAAAATGTGTAGTTCAAAGCATTAAAATAATGAATACACAGTGTTTGAAAGTTTAATTGAAGATTGGATCAATTTGTTATGGTTTTTCCTGAAAATCGTTTAATGACTTGCATAACTTCAGCTCAAAAGAATGACACTAATGGTGAATAACTTATTGGCAAAAATTTTGACAGCAGTTGAGAGTGATATGTCTTAGAAAATAAGGATTCTGCATCTGGTCCAAAAGAATAGGCTGTTCACACTGAGGCAATGCTTTTTGATACATTGCTTGAGAAAATAGCTTTTGCATAGAGGCTGTTAAGAAAGCTTCGGCCTTAACTGTTGTGCCTGAGGTATTGAAAGTCTAAGAAATATTGCTCTTTTGAAGCTTCTGGTGTAACACAACACCATTCAATTGAAAGAGTAATGTTAGAAGTGCTGCTCTGATGTGGATAGACAACATAAATGGATCTTTGTCTCTGATTTGGTCAAACTAAAGAATGAAATTGTCTTTTCTGACTGAAGAGAAGTCCTGTTCTTGGTTGCAGTGGTAAATCATATGTTGCAAGGAGGGTGTTGTCAGATAATTTCATTTTTTATTTAAGGCAAATTTTTGATAGATTTTTCATTTCTAATGGGTAAGTTTAAAGAGAAGGTATATGTTATATAGAAAACATAACAAAACATTATAGAACTGTGTCCCATACAGTTGGACTCTTCAGAATTCAAAATGGACCTGTAGATGTATTTGATTATATCCTTTTAAAGTATAGAGACTTTTAACTATAATTCTAAAACAGATGTGCATGATCAACCGTGTGCTGCTAAAGACTGTGATGTCCCCTCGCTAGACAGTTCTCGGGAACAGTGTGTTAGCCCTTTATTGGACCCTTGTGGGCTAGCCAGTTTGGATAGAGGGTCAGTGTTGCTTTTTGGAGAGTTTGATTGTTCGTGTTTTCAGTGGACAGTGCTTGGATCACAGCGAGCGTTTGCATTCCAGGAGTTCACAGCTTCTGACGGCACGAGATTATCCTGAGTTTTGAGCGTATTACGGAATTTTAAGTGATTAAGTTAATTATTTAACTTATACGCCTTTTATTAAAGTCACATTGACTTTAAAAATATTTTATATCACTTAAGAAATGTCAAAAGGGGATTTTAATATTTTTATAACTTAAAATATTGAAAAAGTGCGCTCAAAGTATTTATGGCAACTATTGAAAAAGGTTATATTAAAATATTAAAATATTTTAATGATTGCAAAGGCCGTACTTTTCTTGAAATGCGTGCCAATTGGTATAAAGCATTTCCTGGCAATTGAAACTCATAACTTTTGACTATTTCAATTTGCCTTGTGCATTTTCTTCTGAGCATTCTCCTGTGACCAGGGTATGATCAATTTGTCCATTGAGGAACGGAAAACTCTTCAGTGTTGAGTACTCTTGAGGCTGTGAAAGATCAGCTGAATCAGTACAGTTGAGAGCTTCACACAGAGGTTCTACAGTTGCAGACAGGGATTTCATTTATGCAGTTGTTTGTTCTTGACAATAATTGAGGGTTTCTTGGTGGCGTCCTTCTACAGCTTCAGAGATTCTTCATCAGAGATTCTACCTCTCCTTTTCATAGCCGTACGGCCTGCTTTGGGGTTTGTGCCTTGAGAAAGGCGTGTGAAGGAATAAAGTGAAACGCCTTCCTTTTGTGGGGTTTTGGGCTTCTATCATGGGCGCCTTGTTATTTCATAGCATTGTGACCAGTTTCTGAGCAGGAGAAACCACTTCTGGAGTCTTGGCGTGCCTTCATGCTTGTTTTCACCATTTCCAGCTGTAGATCTGGCCATTTCTTTATTTAAAATAATCTGGAGCCTTCTTGGTATGTTTATCATTCTCAATCTATTTGTTGGAGTTGAATAATATATTCTGTACTTTCCTTTTGAAGAAATAAGATCAAATTCATATTCTATGAGCAAAAATATGCTGCGCCCCTTCTCTTCTGTCTATTAAGATTTCTCTAAAAACTTAAAAAACATTTAAAGACTTAAGAAATTGAGGGTTTTGAGCTGAGAGCCAGCAGGGCTCATCACAGTGGTATCAGAGCTCACATCCTGCCAGCTTGTGGGGTTTGAGAATTTATGAAGTCAAATAAAGAGGGTTTTGGCAAGTCCTATTTTAGAGGTGGTCCTAGAAATCAGAGAGGCGACCAAAATCCTTTTCCACCATTTCCGTTTGCAGATCAGGAGGAGGAATTAGATTGGGGCAATATGGCGAACAGAGCTGGAGAAAGTTCTCACAGAAATACTTGGGAGGATGAGGACAGAGAAGCCAAAGACGTGCTTAGAGGCATGGTTGCAGGGCAAGAACAGGTTGCAACTATTCTTCAACAACTCAGCACGAATGTTCAAAATTTGTCAATAAACAGAGCTCGTAGTTTGGATCCAGATCGAGATGGCAGTATCCATAGAGAGCCACAGAGAATTATAGATCCAGTACGCACCTATGAGAGAGCTACATAGCCCACGTTCACCAGAGATGAGGCTGAGGAAGTGGACGAAGCTGAACAAGGTGGTGAAATTAATTTTGCAGATAATATTATGACTATGCATGATGAGTGGGATAATTTGCCACCAAGGGTTAAGGAGCACCTTAACTTTGACATATTCATGAGCCAGAAGAGAGAGCACACCAGGAACAGGAATGACAGGCGTCCTAGACACAAACAGAATGATCTTAGACAAGCAACCAGCAAACTAACCTTAGTTCACTATGATGGCAGTGGCAGAGTTATAGCACGTGCCTGGGTTAGTAAACTGGATACTTTCCTGACACTACGCCCCATGCCTGAGGAGGATGCCATTCGTTTTGCAGCACTTCATCTTGATGGCGTAGCACATGACTGGTGGATTCATGGTATGACTACTCTTCATCATGACAGAATTACCTCGTACCAGGAGTTTACTGATAGACTGGTAGAGAGATTTGACAGAAGGGATCCTGAGCTTTTCTTCAGAGATTTAGCACAGTTGAAATAGTTAGGTAGCTTGGAATCGTACATTGGTGAATTCCAAAGAATATCTGTGATGGTGACAGGGATCTCAGAGAGAAGGCTGGTCATACTGTTCATTGAAGGTCTTTTCGAGCCCATGAAAGGTTGGATAAAAGCATTTGATCCACCTACTTTACAGGAGGCAATGAGGAAAGCTCGCAGCATGGAGCTATCTACACCTCGTAAGCCTTTTAGCTCGAGCTCGAAGCCTACCACCTCATACAAGGAAAATAAATCAGATCCAAAGAAGGCTGATAATGCAGATCAGAAAAAGAAATTTGCAGCCCCTTTAGATCGAGAAACCATGAATGATTTAAGAAGGAGAAAACTCTATTTTTACTGCAAAGGTCCGTATGATTTTAATCATGATTGTCCCCTTAAACCAAAAGGGCAAAACAAGCACATGGAGTGGTTTTATGAGGAAAAACCATTGACTGATTTTTCTGATTAGCGAGCTCCAATCTATGATATAGATGGAGAAGAGTCAGAAAATGAAGCAGAAATTGCAGAGGAAACAGAACTTAAGGAGGCTCATATGTCCAACATGCAGAAAGAGGGTTCTTTCAGACTCCGTGGGATTCTAGCTGGTCAAAAGGTCATATCTCTCCTTGATACAGGTGCAACCCATAACTTCATCGATTCACGGTTAGTGGAGAAATGGGGTATTCAAACTCAGCAGTTTGAAGGCATACGTGTGAGGGTTGCAGATGGAAACACTCTCGATTGTGAGAGGATGATACCTGACTTGCCTTTGAAACTTAACAATTTTGAGTTCAAGGCAGATTTTTATGTTGTAAACATGGGTGGAACTGATGTAGTTCTTGGCATGAAGTGGCTTCATGCAATAGGAGAGTTCACGCTTAATTTGCGTGACATGGAGATGAAGTTCACCATTGATGGCACAAATCATATTCTCAAAGCCATCAGGGACAGCAACATTAGGGAGATTTCACTTCGGAGAATGGAACATTTGATTCGTAATGATATGGTAGAGTGGGCTGCTGAGTGCAAGCTAATGCCTTCACAGTTGGATCAGCAAGCTTCTTCATACCATCCAGATGTGCAGGAACTTCGAATCAAACATGCTAAGGTATTCAGTGCTATTCCACCAGGCAGGCCTCCTGATAGAGGTATTGAGCATATTATAGAGCTGGATGAGGGCACGAAACCGATTATGATTACTCCTTACCGGCACCCCAAGCGTCTGAAAGATGAGATTGAGAAGACTATTCAGGAGCTGTTAGCTATGGGGCACATCAGGCCGAGTAAGTCACCCTTTGCTTCATCAGTTGTTTTGGTGAAGAAAAAGGATGGTACACTTAGGATGTGTATCGATTACAGAATGCTCAACAGGAAAACCATAAAGAACAGGTATCCTATTCCTCGGATAGATGAGTTGATAGACGAGCTTCATGGAGCTTGCTACTTCTCAAAGATTGATTTGAGAACAGGTTATCACCAGATCAGAGTCCGAGAAGAGGACATAGAGAAAACTGCGTTCAGATGTCACTGTGGACACTTTGATTTTTTGGTTATGCCATTCGGTTTAACCAATGCTCCAGCCACGTTTCAGTCTACAATGAACAGGGTTTTCCATCCTCACTTGAGGAAATTTGTTTTAGTGTTCTTCGACGACATCCTGGTTTATAGCAAATCATGGGAGGAACATATGGTTCACTTGGATGAGGTACTGAGTATACTTGACAGGGAGTCCTTGTATGCCAAGGAGTCCAAGTGTGCTTTGGGCATGGCAGAGCTTTTATATCTGGGACACATCATCAGCGGTGCAGGAGTCAGCATGGACCCAGAGAAGGTTCGAGCCATCATTGATTGGCCTACACCTGAGACTTTGACACAGCTCAGGGGATTTGTAGGATTGTGTGCCTTCTATCGTCGGTTTGTTAGTGGGTTCTCGCGGCATGCTGCGCCACTAACCGATTTGACTAAGAAAGGTGCTTTTGAGTGGACACCATTAGCACAAGCGTGCTTTGAGAAGTTCAAACTTCTCATGACTTCGTGTCCTGTTTTGGCTTTACCGGACTTCACTAAACCCTTTGAGTTACATTGCGATGCCAGTGGTGAGGGTATTGGTGCAGTTATTATGCAGGATCGACACCCTATAGCTTTTGAGAGCAGAAAGCTAAGAGGGCCTGAACGGAGTTTTAGTATCTATGATAAGGAAATGTTGGCTATCATGCATGCGATGGCCAAATTCAGGCAGTACTTGATTGGTAGTAAGTTCACTGTGAAAACCGATCATAATAGTCTGAAGCATTTTCTTGGACAGCGAGATCTTAATGAGAGACAACAAAAATGGGTCAGCAAGCTTCAGTCTTACGATTTTGACATCTCTTATGTCAAGGGCACTCAGAATGTGGTTGCTGATGCTTTATCTCGCCGTCCTCACTTGGGTTCTATTACATTGGTTTCAGAAGACTGGAGACACCTGATTGTAGCAGAGTATGCTAAGGACCCATGGGCCTCTAGCATAGTAGATGGATCAGTGTTGGATGACAGGTATTCACTTGTAGATGACCTTATCATCTACAAAGGGAGGATTTTATTGGTCCCAGGTTCTGAGATGAGGGACAGGGTTTTGAGGTCATTGCATGATTCACCCATGGCGGGACATCCCGGGTACTATAAGACCTATAGGCAGGTACGGGAGAGATTCTCTTGGAAGGGTCTCAAGTCCTATGTTCTCCAGTATGTCAGGGAATGTCTTGTTTGTCAGCAGAACAAGCAAGAGCACACATACCCTGCAGGTCTTCTACAGCCGCTTCCTATTCCTGAGAGGAAGTGGGATTGTTTATCCATGGATTTCATCACGGGCTTGCCAAAAGCTCAAGGGAAGGACAGTATTTTCGTGGTGGTAGATCGATTGACGAAATATGCACACTTTTTCGCAATCACTACTACACACACGGCTACTCAGATTGCTGATTTGTTCTTCCGAGAGGTATTCAGGCTGCACGGTTTACCTCGTAGTATAGTTAGCGACAGGGACAGCAGATTTATGAGTAACTTCTGGCAGGAGTTATTCAAGCTTTGTGGGACAGAGCTCACCCCTAGTACCAGCTACCACCCCCAGACAGATGGGCAGACAGAGATCGTCAACAAATGGGTGGAAGGGTACTTGCGTAACTATAGTTCAGGGCAGCAGAAGGCATGGGTGAGGTGGTTATACTTATGTGAGTACTGTTACAACACCACCCATCACATGAGCATCCAGATGACACCATATCGAGCGTTATATGGATATGACGCTCCGAGCTTTCTTGACTTATTGCTGAGTGACAGTAGAGTTCCCAGTGCTGGTGATTTGTTACAGGAGAACCAGGATATTATGAGAGCACTTAGGGAAAATATACAGAAAGCCCAAAATCAGCAAAAACAATATGCTAATCAGAGACGAGTAGAGCGGTCTTTCGAGATCGATGATTTGGTGTACCTGATGCTTCAGCCGTATAGGCAGTCTACCCTTCGCAAGAAGGGCTCCGAGAAACTTAAGCCGCGATACTATGGACCTTTCAGAGTTGTCAGACGTGTGGGTCAAGTGGCTTATGAGCTGGATCTTCCGGTGGACAGTAGAGTTCACAACGTGTTCCATGTGTCGCGCCTCAAAAAGGCGTTGGGACAACACGTAATTCCTTCTATTGATTTGCCACCCCTGGATGATGAGGGCAAATTAGTTTTGATACCTGAGGCCATTCTGGACTCCAGAGAGCGTCATCTTCGGAGGCGGGTCATCAGGGAATACTTGGTTAAGTGGAGGGATCTACCGGCAGAGGATGCGACGTGGGAGAGTGACAGTGTTCTTTAGCATCCAGCTTTAAGTTTGCTTGTGGACAAGCAAATTCGGGGAGGAGTGTGATGTCCCCTCGCTAGACAGTTCTCGGGAACAGTGTGTTAGACCTTTATTGGACCCTTGTGGGCTAGCCAGTTTGGATAGAGGGTCAGTGTTTTTTGGAGAGTTTGATTGTTCGTGTTTTCAGTGGACAGTGCTTGGATCACAGCGAGCGTTTGCATTCCAGGAGTTCACAGCTTCTGACGGCACGAGATTATCCTGAGTTTTGAGCGTATTACGGAATTTTAAGTGATTAAGTTAATTATTTAACTTATACGCCTTTTATTAAAGTCACATTGACTTTAATAATATTTTATATCACTTAAGAAATGTCAAAAGGGGATTTTAATATTTTTATAACTTAAAATATTGAAAAAGTGCGCTCAAAGTATTTATGGCAACTATTGAAAAAGGTTATATTAAAATATTAAAATATTTTAATGATTGCAAAGGCTGTACTTTTCTTGAAATGCGTGCCAATTGGTATAAAGCATTTCCTGGCAATTGAAACTCATAACTTTTGACTATTTCAATTTGCCTTGTGCATTTTCTTTTGAGCATTCTCCTGTGACCAGGGTATGATCAATTTGTCCATTGAGGAACAGAAAACTCTTCAGTGTTGAGTACTCTTGAGGCTGTGAATGATCAGCTGAATTAGTACAGTTGAGAGCTTCACACAGAGGTTCTACAGTTGCAGACAGGGATTTCATTTATGCAGTTGTTTGTTCTTGACAATAATTGAGGGTTTCTTGGTGGCGTCCTTCTACAGCTTCAGAGATTCTTCATCAGAGATTTTACCTCTCCTTTTCATAGCCGTACGGCCTACTTTGGGGTTTGTGCCTTGAGAAAGGCGTGTGAAGGAATAAAGTGAAACGCCTTCCTTTTGTGGGGTTTTGGGCTTGTATCATGGGCGCCTTGTTATTTCATAGCATTGTGACCAGTTTCTGAGCAGGAGAAACCACTTCTGGAGTCTTGGCGTGCCTTCATGCTTGTTTTTACCATTTCCAGCTGTAGATCTGGCCATTTCTTTATTTAAAATAATCTGGAGCCTTCTTGGTATGTTTATCATTCTCAATCTATTTGTTGGAGTTGAATAATATATTCTGTACTTTCCTTTTGAAGAAATAAGATCAAATTCATATTCTATGAGCAAAAATATGCTGCCCCCCCTTCTCTTCTGTCTATTAAGATTTCTCTAAAAAACTTAATAAAACATTTAAAGACTTAAGAAATTGAGTGTTTTGAGCTGAGAGCCAGCAGGGCTCATCACAAAGACTGCAACTGTGGGCATTAAGTTATTGTATATAAGCATAATTAAGGGAAGACTACTACCACATATAAAAATTATACAGCACTCGGTACCTGTACATGTCGAATCTGAGACTGGTACTGTCTTACTTGCAAAAGATGATTAAAACAGAAACAACATGCAAAGAAGAACAAGATGCTCAATGAACACATGGAATAGGTGCAAAAATGCTTAAATTCATTAGTCAAATGCAATGTACTGTGGGTCTTTCTGATGGGGCAAACTCTTTATAAGCAGAGCTCTGATACAAACTATGATTCAATATGATCTTGTCATCCTTGTAACACCAATATAAGCATCACAAAAAGTGACGTATGTGGTACAACCCATGGGGGATATATCCACACACCTAATATGAACTCATTAAATTATTACTTCATGTGATGCATGTGTTTTAAATCTTTACAATGTCATATTAACACATCAAGATTAATGCTCAAGGGATGGCCCGACATACAAATAAGGTGATTGAGCTAAATAATGAAACTATTATTATTATAATGCTCATAAAATAATAATGGAAGCTTAGGATGTAAGGGTCTTAATATGCCCTCCCCTTTGGAAAGCATTGTCCTCGAGCTTGAGTTGTGGAAATTGTTGAATTGTTGCTATAATTGGTGGAGAGGTTTCCAAGTTGCGTCTTTTGGTTGCAAGCCTCACCATTGGAGCAAATCATTTGTGAGTACATAGTTATAGAGGTGGCACAAATGTTTTTCCATAATAAAATTAGGTTTGAGGATGATGAAACCTTTGTCACTGAATTCAAGAATTGCCAATTGAAGGTGAATGCATCATGCAAGGACCTTAAAATAGGACACATGGGAAAAAGGATGTATCTTGGAAGATAGAGGTAGTTTCTATTTATAGGTGAATTTCCCAAGTCACTAGAGCACTCAATAAGGTACATAGAATTTTGATACTGACTTTTGAATGCCTCTGAGCTTCAAGAATGTCTACTTATACAACCACACATGCAAAATGACCATGCCCCCTTCAGAGAATGTGCGCTCAAATAGTGTTAGTTTACTTGTTATTTCCTAAGTTGTCGGTTCTGGTACAGGGCTAGGTACGAGTATGAGATTTTGGTACTCCAGTATGGCAATTTTTTTTTCTTGGGTACGGTACGTTTCGGTATAGTTGTATATAATATATATGTATGCAAAAAAATAAAAAATATATAAAATTGCAAATACATTTGATACGTCATATAATATTATATTTTAAGATAATGATGACATTTGATCATTGATAGTATGATACTTCATCCTTGATCAATGATATTATGATAGTCATAAAGATAATTGTCTAAGTTGTTAGTTTTGGTCTCCATTCCTAGACCCCTCATTGTAATCACGTTTTTTATGTGACAATGGATCCCAATAACTAGTGGGGTTTGGTAGTGGAAACGTTGATGGGGTTGAGGGTTAGCACCCCTCATGGGGGTCTGGGGGGAATGCCCCCATCAGGGTTGAGGGGTAGCACCCCTCATGGGGGTTTGGGGGCAACACCCCCAATAGGGTTGAGGGGCAGCGCCCTTCGTGGGTGTTTGGGGGCAACATCCCCAACATGCTCGAGGGGCAATGCCCCTTGTGGGGGTCTGGGGCCAAGCCCAAATTAAGGCCTTTGAAACCACTCAAATCTTCATGGTGCATATTTTTATTACTTTTTGCATGTTTTTAAAGTGTTTTATTTTTATTTTTTGGTGCCTGCAAAGCGTTGGCTCTTGTAGGAGTGCCTGGGAATGCCCGGGAGCGCCTCGGATGCCCCAACCCAAACGCTCCTAGAGTGGGAATGGGGGCTTCAAATGAAGAACCTGGTAACTTAGATAAAATGTGTTGTGTCCAATCTATGGCACATAGGTGGACATCTTAAGCTTCATGCTATTTGTTTTGTTTATTAGGCAAGTTTCCAAAATTAAACCCTTCATTTGCTTATGAAAGAAAAAGGCACAAATTGTCTATAGTTAGCAATGTCCTATCATATCCTGCTTGTTTATGTGTGGAATAATCTAGGAAATTCTCTTGTTAACATGGTTATAATGATATTAATACTATCTACAAATGAACCCAATTTAATCTCCCTATTCACCCAAGTTCTATATTTTCTTGCAATGAGGTGCATACAGACTCATTGTTTTAAATTTTAATGTTGAATGCTCCAAAATTTTTCCTGAATTGATGGGAATTTGATTGAATAACCAAATAGACAAGGGTGGATAAGTTGGTGTATTTCAAATTAGGATCTGGCTAAATGCATGTGATATGAAGTAATGAGTTCGGTCAATGTAGAATGCAATGGTGGCCTATTGATGAATATACCTGCATACTTGTCTGTTCTGATGTTATTTTGAGTCTAAATGTTTATAATATTTTTGCAGTCCAGAGCATCCTTTGTTGAGAACTCATGGCCGTTCTATGCTGAGTGGACGCAGACAATCATTTGGAGAAGATGGTGATTCAGTGAGTGCATCAAGGTATGTATCTTCTGGAGAATCATTAGCTAATTTTTTGTATAATTACATATGCAAATTCAGTCATATATAAGTACTTGGAATATATACAAAGTTATATTTAATTGTAAGGACTCAATGTTTGAAGATTATCTTGATTCAGCTGTTTATGAATGGGATGGTATAAATGGATTTTAGTGAAATGATATCCAACATTTTCCTTTGTACAAGATAGCTTTCTCTATTGAAAATAAAAGACATGAATATTGTTTTTACTGAAATTAGTTAACTATTTGGTAACAGATGCATTTGAATAAAAGGTTTTTATCTGATATGGTGAGTATATAAAGGGAAATTACAAATAGTACTTATTTCAATTGTGCTTCAGTTTTAATTACTGAATCAATGTGCATTTTGGGACTTTCTTTTAATTTAATACATTTTCCTAAAGTATTTTATTAGATTGAAGCCTTCTAGAGGAGCGAACTAAGATCCTAAATATTTAGAACACATATATGAGATACCTATGTATAAATCATGAGTCTATTGACTAAGTGTAGCAACTACTACATCTTCCAATTTTCCTCGTGTAATATGCACCCTTTTTTTTTTGTGTGTTGTTTGTTTTCTGATGTGTTTCTGCAGTTTGAGGTTTGCCATATAGATAAATAACACAATAACATCTAATAGAAATATTTGCAATGAAAGATTTGTAACTCAACTTTTAGGAATATCCACAAACTGAAATTTTTTCCAGATTTGCTCCAGCAGTAGTATTTTCATTACAGTAGGGTTTTAACAACATATAAATGACTACAATTTACTTATTATGGCATTTTTGACATACCCATTAACTGTCGTTGCAAAAATTCTAAAAACTGAACTTGGACCAGCAACCCCAAAACTCAATGAAAGCTTGATATCTCTTTTGGCTCGATGCTGTTTGGTCTCAAGTTGGTTGCCGAGTCTTCATCAACCCTAGGTGCCTTAATCTTGGTAATTTTCCAGTCCCAAACTTGGGCGACCCACTCTCCAACTCCCACATCCCTCCTTGGGTGGTACAGCCAGCCTAGGAAAGGGTATGCCCAGCAAATGGAGGTAAAGATTTGACATTATTTGCCCTCAGAATTGCTGTTAAAACCCTTTCAATCTGTCCTTTGTAATGTCCCCTACTTGGGATATTCCCGATTTTGCCCAGAAGTAACAATTCCAACAATATAATTTGTTTCACAAATAGTATTCTAAAATTAAATCATATAAAAGTTATTGAACTTAAGAGTAAATGAACAATTAAGGTAAATAACATCATCTAATTGGATCTAATCTATAGTTTCTTTCCCAATAACCAACCATAGTAAGGATTGGAGAGGAAAGCACAATAGGGCGCCCAGAGACTGTTCATCACAACTAAACCCAAGAGTGTGGCAATCACCCCTTGGCCCAAAACTGGTAGGAACTCTCGTTAGTGTCCACATGGGGTGGCCTACTTACATTGTGGAACTGGTCTGCTGCCTCTCCCAATCATTTTCGTGTTTCCTTTCTAATTCATGCCTGATTTCTTATAGGGAAACAAATAAATTAAATCAATAATTATCAAAGCCTTAAATAGATTAGCAATTCCCATTAGTAACTAGGTTAAAGATACATAAGAGATTATACATATAAAAAAATTATACTCTATTATGATGCATGCCAATCACTTATTAAATTCTATGGCTGCTGCTTTTCTGAATGTAGATATTCTTTTATTATCTGACTCCTTTGATCTGTATGTTGTCCTCTTTTAAATCTGCATATTCTACCTTTCAAACCTGCTCAATAATATATTTATATGTCTGCTGTTACTCTTCCTTATACTCAGAATATTCATGTAATTGCCCGTTCCTCCTCATTTGTGAATGTATTCTTTATATCCTCATATTCAAATGATGGGACACATCTCTTTGAAAGAGGTATCCTTTTAAATGGACATGTCCTTTGTTTACAAACTTGCCTCATACCAATCGCCGCCTTTTAATGTTGAATTACTATTTTATTATTAAACTCCGCCTTTAATGAAGCGCTACATTTTGGGGTCATGTTAATATATTTGCTGCTGTTCATTTCAAATCTGGGTGCTATTTTTTTGAGTCGCCACAAAGTCCATTACTCCATATTAATTGCTGCTTTATGTTATTATCCAAAGGAGGGTCAGCCCATAACAATAAATGTTTTTAATTTTATTTCTGTTGCCAAGGCAAAGAGGTTGGCTGTCTTTATTAAATCTAATCACCTGTTTTATTTATTTATACAGGTTGCTGTTTGTTTTAATTAAGGGCTGCTAACCCTAGTTTAGTGGGGGCATGGCATCCTCAAAATCTGATTTGAAACCCTTAGCAAAGCCCACCAAAATTTTAAACAATGAGCTCCTGTGTGATCCCTAAATGAAATCACCTATAATATGCACCAGGAAAGATCTTGCACTTTTGAAATAGATGTCCTCCGTAAGGGTCTTGTCCTTACAAAGCCATGGAAGAACATTGTTCAACCTGTAGCAATCCTCAATAAATTTCAAAGCATGAATAACAAAAGACCTCTAGAACACTTTTAATACCTCCTCCAAAATCCATGCTCACCTTGGGAAAATAAACTTTTATTTTATTTTTATTAAATCCTTCTTATGTCTCCTTATAAAGGCATCCCACTTAAAAGCAACTTAAATTTATCTTTTAAATAATCCTTATGTCCCATAACACCATTTTATAAGGTCACTTTTAAAATAATAATAATAATGTTAGGCTAAATATTTAATTTAACTTTTATAATTTTAACGTTATTTTAAAATAACTCCCCATGCCATGCAATATCACCGAATAAACATCAAATGCCATAACTAATCATGCCTAGGACAAACCAACGCAAAAGAGCCAAGTCGGTGTTGAGGAGGTGACTTACTAAAAATAGTAATATTGGGCCAAGTGCCCAAAAATACCTTAAAAAGTGTCAGAAGGAAACTTCTATAATTCCGAACTCACTGCCGCACAAAGAAAAGCCAACTAGCTGAGCAACTTGGTCTCCAAGAACTGTGGAGTTCCCTAACCAAACCACATTAGCCTACGGGAACCTGAGGAATAGGCTAATTTGTCTACAACAAACAACTGCTTAGGAAGGGGACATTACACTTTGTTTATAGGAATCTGTCTTCCTATTTATAATAATTGGATAAATCAAAATATAATCACTTTTTTGTAGTGCCTTTCTTGTACATCTAGCATATTTACATGCCTTATTTTTAGGATTTGCCAAAATTGTGGTATGCCTTGAGTGTATTGGATGTATAGTTTTATTGAATGGCCAACTTTCTGTGTGCATGATCTTTGACTTGATCATTTGATATTCCTAGATATCATAACTATCATGTTAATTGGTGTAATTGGGATTATGGGAACACCATGTCTAATTAGTTATTTATACAAGGTACGGGTTTGGTGTTGATTGTCATATTCCAAATTTTATTCTTATTGTAAGGATTGTGGAGGTTAGCCCCGTGCAGCGACTGAGATAATCAATATTCTGGTTGCATTTCACTTGTGCTGTGTTGTGGATGTGCAATATACTTTATAATGACCACCCCCCAGATTGAAACCAATTTTTTTTCCGTTAACCACAAATTTTTCTGCCTTTTATCATGCAGGCATTTCATCAAACACTTTTTATTTAATTGAAGTTCAAAGTATCTGTAATATCCCTTACTAATTTTTCAGCAAATTTTGCATTGTCTTTCAATGAGCATTATGACAAACAATTTGCATGAATATAAATATGGTAGGTTTCTGTTTGCAGAATTTTATGTTGTTTGATTTGCAATGATTTCACATAATGTTTACAATGTTTCGACATTCATAACAAAAATAAGAAATGACTGAAACAAATGGTAATAACAGTTGTTCGTACCAGGGCTGCATGCAAGGAGCAGTTTTCACATATACTATGCATATAAAGTCTGACCTCTACTCAGCAGTGTGGAAGTATCATGATGTTTTGCTGCTACTGAACCTTACTCCAGGCTGGAAAATGGATTTCAGACCTTAGAACCCAATTACAGACCTGAAGCTCAGTCGTCAATCCACCCTTATTTCTGCCATATCTCACGACATCCTTAGGAAGTGAGACATCCAGCAATGAAGCAATAAATTGACCCAAAGTTTGACACAACTGTCACACACAGCAGGGATATGTGAGATCTTCCATGCCAAACAAGATGCATCTATGCCATTAGTGAAGTTAACTCAATTGCCCAAACTGGTAGAGTTTTATGTCCCACTTGAATCCACATGTATGGCATCCAGCAACAGGAATATTCGGCGCCAACACAAGGAACTTCAGCCACCAGCAAAGACACTTCCATCAAGACTCACGACCACCTCCAACACCAACGCCAAGTTTAATACAAGCAGTGATTAGTATCAATATCTCATGACCAGCTAAGATAAGTCTCACACTGCCAAGGAAAACTCATGACCTTATTTCACCTAGTATAATGGTCCAGCAAGTAACTATTCGAACACCACTTCATGAGTAATTAGCCAATCACCATATTTGCCAAGGAAATTAAACTCATGCACCCAGTAAACTGAATGCTTCACCTTTCAAACCTGGAATTTGTCACCAAAACACTTGAAGAACGTCTGAAAATACTATCAATTTGTCTTGTGTGGCAAGACTTCATAAATTGATCTTCAACCGTACCTGCAATCCCTTTTGATCAATTATAAAAATCACTACAATGAAGTACCAGCATAGACTCAGGATGAATCTATCAACAATCAACCAGGGAAGATCTTTCACCAACATGGATGATATTCTTCGTGAGATTTTTCGTCCTCGGGAAGTTCTTGGAGAAAACCTCAACATAACCTTAATAATGAATTCCCACATAGTGAAATGATCCCAAATATTTTCTTTGTATCTTTTCCCAAAAGCGGAAGTCACTTTTGGGAAATAATGTTACTTTATAAAATATTTCTTTTTTTTCTCCACTTGGGCCCTCACTTCAAAAGGGCCTGAAGTCACTTTAAGAATTAAATAGTTAAGCATAATACTGTTAAAACATTATAACATGAGCATTTATTTAAAATAATCCACCTACCTCGTTGAAGGCATTACCAAAGCATCGGATACTGAAACTGAGTGTGCCGAGGCGTAAATGATGCCAAGAGATGAAGTTGGTGCGGAAACAGTGAGTTTCTAAAAATAGCAATGAGCTCCAAGAACTGTGGAGTTCCCTTATAGAACCCAATTAGCCTACTGGAACCCGTGGAATAGGCTGATGGTTGACAAAGTTGGCTAGGTTCAAGAAGGGGACATTACATACTTTGTTATTATGGTCTTACGATAAGGTAATTTCATTTCAAGTGACATCAAAGCCTTGATTTTGACAGCAATTTGTGACATAGTTTATCAAGACAATTTTTTTGTATCCAAGAACAATTTACAATTTTCATCTACAAATATAGTAGATGAAGGTCCAAAAAGGTTGGATTTGGACTTTCATATCCTTTTACAATATAGTAGTCATTGTATTTGTCTTGTTGATATGATTGGCAAATGCAATTTTGGGCTGATATTTGCTTTTTTTTTGGGCCCTCGAGTCATCGAGCAATCATTCGGTTCTTTCTAGTGGGGTGATTGCAAGGGTCTAAATTGCTGGTAGCCCAAATTTTTGACACTTAGTCACCATTATGGGTCCTACCAGAGGCAAGTGCAAGTCTGCTATAAAACCAGGCAAGAGACCTTCCAAGAAGTATCTTGATTTAGTAGTAGAGGTGACCTAGATTTGGGAATATCAGAGGACTGTAGATAAGTCTGTGGATGATCTTAGGAAGAGGATGGATACAATAGATCTGGTAGTGGTGGGAAAGCGCTAGGAGCTAGAGCAACTCAGCATAGATATGCTGTCAAATATTGAGCAGATGAGCCAACAAATTAGCACACATTAATTGCATAGGGAAACATAGCTTCACAAACAATTGCTTCTTCCTTGGAAGGTCAGTTCTCATACCACAAGCAATGCTTTGGAGATTCCTACTTAGGGTAAAAGAGCTTAGTGCGAAACTTGACATGTGTAAAATTGATGGCCATGGCTTGATAAAATGGATTTGTGAATTTTGAGTTGCATCAAGTACCATCCCAACAGTTGGCCACCATAGCATCTTTCAATTTGAATCCCAGCCAACTCATATGGTATCATTGGTTGTGTGAATGAAATAATAGCTCTATCATCTCATGGTCTATTAGCTATTGGTACCTTGTGGCAGCAACATTGTGGACAAGATTTTCAACTAGGTGGCCAAGTTTAGATTATATTAAGCAAGTTCAAACGCTGAATGTCAGGGTGGACGTGCCAAATCATGTGTTGGCCATACTTTTAGGCAAGTTGGAGCATCGCATTCAACGTGAGGTAATTCTTTTTGAGGAAACGGGTTAGGCTGAAGATTAAATAGGGATGTTTTCTGGTTTTGTGGTAGAATGTGTGTCGTTCTTGTTGAAACCTTTTTCAAAGCATACTTTTATTATGGCTGAGCAGTAGAACTCGAGATCTTTAGTTCGACAGGCTGATCATTGGCAAGAGGATATGTTTAAATTTGGCTGCAGTTTTGGAATTTGTAAAAGAAAGGTTGGAAAGTTTGTAGGACCTTGAATATCAGGAAAATTGGAAGCTCATGGAGAAAACTGAATATTAGAAATTTTGTAATTTGGTGGATATATATTGAATACACCCATGGCATAGCATATCTTTAATATCAAATACGCCACACTTGCATGGAGTTGGATAAGTGTTGGAAGCTATTAAATTAACCCAGTCAAGGACATCAGTGGGATCACAAGGAAAGGAAAATTCAGAGAAAGCATCAGAGGATACTGCGGATTCACATGCAGAGCAACAGGAAGGCAGTTTATTGGTACCTCTGGAAGAGAGTTTAATTGATGACCTTACAGCTACAGAAGATCTAACAGCAGCAGCATTTTAAGAAATAGACACCACAACCCTACCTGTAGCCAGTTGGGGGACTGGCATTTTGTTATAGTGGGGTAGAAGTGTGGGAAGGAAATTGATACTTGGTTTATATTCCTTATAACAGCATCAAGTAGTACAATGCTTTAATTGTGCTGGGCAACTAATTTTAATAAAGTTTGAATTTAATTTGGAAAGGTTATCACCTAAGACTATAACCCTTTGTCATATACAAAAACACAATGTAAGAAATAAAGTCATCTTTGTGTGGCAATTCATTCGGTTTTGTGTTTTTGTTTCTACCATTTGCTACTGATACATGAATGAACAAAGTGATGTTCTCAACCTTGAGCATGTTGTCACAGCTTATGAATCAAGATCATCCCATGTAGTATCCGTTTACCTTATATGAATTCTTCTCACTCTTTTGAAATCATGGTTGGAAGGACCTGCTTAAGTCTTTCTATTATAGCCTTGCATATGATTTTATAGGCAGTGCTGCACATAATAAATGGGTTTGAATGCAACAAAGGATCTTGGTTCTGCCTATGTGGTATAAAATTAAAGATATAATAGAATCTTCTTTTTTTTTTTGGTATGTGTTTATTAGCATAGGGGAAACTCTTTTGATTTACATGTCTTTTTTCAAATGGAAATAATGTTTTTGAAGACGTGTAATCTGAAATTATGATTATTATGCGACTTGTGAAACATTTGGGTTATAATTTCTACTAATCTCATATCATTTTTGTTGAACTTCATACTCAGATTGTTGATTATAAATAAGAATAGGCTTTAATTTTTGAAAAGCATAAGACTTTGATGCAGTGACTATTTATTTTCATGTTGCAGTCCTGACCAGTCCCCTCAGCATAACATTGCTATAAGGAAGACATTGGCAATGCCTGGACAGCGTTTAGTTTCCTCTCCCCTTACTGGTGGAAATGAAAGGTTCTTCTTCTGTGCTGTTTAAGCTTTTAGTTATTTTTAAAGAAAATGTAATTTAGATAAGATATAGAAATATTTTACATTCAATTCACTCAAATCTAAAGCTCTCTTTGACCTTGCTTAAAATATTAGTCGTGAGAAGTGTTTGTGGATCTTTGTCGATTATTTATTTATGTATCTGGCATTTTAATATTTTCTTGTGATCTTCTGAAATTGACCTTGATCTAGAAGAAAGATAAAAGTGCAGTTGTCTTAAAACTCAGAATATCAAAATTTTTAATGTGAAGTAGAGTTTTTGATACCAGATTATCAAATAGGGTGCTTTTGATTCTAATACATTTTTGTTGGTACCAATGACATGATGTTGTTAGCCTATTTTAACTCTCTCGATCAAAGTCTAATGTGTTCTTTAATCTTTCCTGAAAATGAATGTTGTTTGCTGAGATGGATGTTTTGAAGTTGATTGGAGCTGTGAAAATATAAGCTTGATTACTAAAAGGATAGTGAAGAATGTAAACAATACTAGATGGATATTACTTGTCAATGTTCTTGGGGACAATTGACTCTTGAAGGACTTTGTACAAATATACTTATAAGTAGTGGATGTTTTGAGAAGATCTAAGATGGTGATTTGGGTTGGAGTTTCTTTAATTTTTTCAGTGAGGTTGTACTGCTTTTAGGAGCAGGCAAGGGAAGCCCTTGGACAATGATTTTGGTATGCCTATTATGGCAGCATAATCTATGGTTTTGATTTGGATGGTTGCGACATGGTTGTTTGAAAGCTCAATGTGATTAGTGACTGCATTGTAGGAATGGGAGTCTTTGTTATAACTAATATTATTGGTTTGGACATTTTGACCTTCATTTGGATGAGTTTGACATACGTAATTACTAGTTTTTTTATGTACATGCACTTCCCTCAATTTCAACATCTCCTCTACCAATCAGATCTTTAATGTAATTTTTTAGTTTTATTTACTGATTGGTTGAATGTCCTTGGATTTTGTGAATACTATAGTAGTCATTCTCTTTATGTAGGTTTTGGTTTGCTTTCATTGGAGTGTTTAATTGGTGAAAAAGTGATTATGTTCACAACAGCCAATTTATGAAAAATAATTTCCATTAATTCCCACAAAGGAGTATATTGGCTTCTTGTGATCCCCTATTCAGGTTTCCCCCTAGGAATATTAATGTTGGGAGTACTCTGAATGGCTTGAATGTGTTTGGAATCAGTAACTCTGTAACCAACAGTTTTTTTTGTTTTTCCTAAAGAACTTGGGTTTGTCTAACCATGTTTGCTTTTGATCATCTTAATGATAAATTTTCCCCAATCCTTTAGCCACAAGTGCTTTCTCGGTGGGTTCATCAAAATCATTAACACACAAGATTTAACCTTTGAAATATAATTGCATGCATACGGGAATATAATAAGTTGCAATCACAATCACACATTGTAAGAGACTTGGTGTCTCTAAACCCCGTAATTGTGCTTGAATGATGCAATTTTGTTTTTGTTTTGTTGGTTTTGTAATTTTTTTGTGTTTTTGACAATATATGAATTTTTTGTATTTTTTATAAATAAGAAGCCAGGCGAAAGGAAAATGCAAGAAATGTACAACTACTGAAACAACTAATCTTGCTTGACCAGAGGGCATCCCTGAAATTAAGATGTGAAGCCTTTAGGAAATTTTGGAAATTACTTGCAGCCGCCTAAAAACCCTTGAGATATTCGAACCAGCCAAGAAGATGATTTCTCCACTTCAAAAACCACTCAAAGAGCCTTCAAGAATGTAGACGCCAACCATAGAGGAGAAATGAACCTCAAGTACTAGGCGTTTTGGACCTTGGAGGAACACGCCTTCATGAAGCTGCTGTATGGCCTGTCAGTGCAGAATAGTACGGCCTTGGAATGATTGCTCTCAGCTGTAATAAAGGCAGAAATTAATGTTCTTCAGATCTGCAATGATTTTTATTTGAAACCCTCTTGAAATACTCCTGAAATTTCACCAATTTTGCACAAGTATGGCTCCTGAATGAAGCCACTCTGATTGCTATCTTCAATGGGAATCTCACCACCTCAGATTAGCTGCACACTGAAGAGTTTTCGTTCTCCAATGGCTGGGAATGACTGAAATTTGCAGAAACCCTTGTTTCTTCACAAACTCCGAAGCTTTCAATAAAGACAGTTGAATGATCATCATTGAATGAATTTCTATTTGCTTTTTGAAAGCTTTTATACTCTCCTTGAGAAAATCAACCCAAAAAGCTATTTGGCAAATAAAATAAATACTCTTAAATATATTTGCTTTTGATGTCTCCAACGCCTTGGTTAATGTGCCATTATAATTGATATCATTAATTACCTAAGTCATGTGTCATTGGCCCCCTTTTAATATCAAGTTATAATATAACTTTATATTATAAACTTTTAAATTAAAATCATTAATGACACATTAAATATTAATAACTCCATAAATACTCATCAGTTAGCCATGCCAACTAAACCCAAGGTCAAATTTGCCAAATACTGAATGATCAGATGCCCTACTAAAGATAGCAACTCCTGATAGTTGACTTACGATAAATAGTAAGTGCACACCATTGAGTCCCGAGACAATTGCAAAGGCCCAATCAAATGGTCAATACTGCAAATAAGCTTTGTACAGGTGCCCTGCTATTATAAGAAATCCTGACTCTCTCAAAATAGTAACTTACGATAAATAGTAAGTGTGCCAATTTGAGTCAAATAACATGTGCAAATTCCAAAACCTGAATCTTGATGAGGAGTAATGTCCCTAATTACCGGGTAATTGCCACAGAGGACCCTCTATCCATAACTGTCAGCCTACGAGGATCAAAATAATAGGCTAAACCATCAGCAAACAAGATCAAGCTAAAAGGGGACATCACACACATCTATAGGTTTTTCCACAACACAAGTGGACTCCAAAATTGCCACCAATTTGGACCCAAAATAACTTTGGGTCTCATAAGACATCTTGTACTCAATTTGAGTACAATAGGGTTAGCAAACACATTAGCCCAAAGGGACATCTTTAATATAACCACCATTGGGGAAATAACTCTATACTTGCACTCTCAAGTCACACGTCAAGCATACCTGCTCCATACATATAATAGCTGACGCAGTGTAAAATTACTCAATAGGGTACAACAATACATAAATCATAAAATCATTCTATCCAAATAACTCAATGGTAGTGTACATCATCCAAACATGGAAACTCAATAATCAATTAAAATATAGGATACTGAAATCGTTTAATAATCACTTTTATAACCAAATATCCAGAATTATAGCAATGGAATACGACACCATGGTAATCTAGTCATAGAAATTATAATACATGCATCTCAAAGTATACAATATGATATCACATCATTATATCTCTTGCAAATCATCTACAACTAGCATGATAGAAGATATCAATGCAAAATCAGCAACCATAACCATATTTATAAATCAAAGTAGTGAGGCAAAAACACTGATAAACACTTAAAGCAACACAAACAACCATGATCTATGCATCCCTTGATACATAGTTGTAACATACACCCCTAATTTTTTCTTTGAACTCACTGATTGCTGATTTTTTGTTGTTGATATGTTTTGTGTATATTTTCCAATTGGGTTTCAATATGCATAACAACGTATAGAATATTGAACATAGAGAGAGAAACTAATAGATAACAATGCCATTCATAATATATAACAACATGATTGAAGAGCAATTGTTTCAGATTGAAATCAGGTAATTACAATGCTATTTTCAGACCTGATATATGAAGCTTCAGACCTGGTATAGGTCATATAACAGCAGCAAACCAATATATATGAGCTTCCAAACACCTCAAAGAAGTCACGCCGAATGTCCCTGATTTCCAACGCCTTCAAACAACAATACAAACTCTAGAGAATGGACTGATATAGAGGTTTTTACATCAGCAAACCCTTGACATGAATACCTAGAATGGTACGGCCCCTAGAGAGGGTGATTTAGCTTCAAAAATCAGAACTCCACCAAATGTCCAGTTTGATAGCTTGAAAGATGGTGCCTTAGAGAGAGGAATCCAATGCACCAATGCCCAAAATGATGTGCCAAATACAATCGGAGCTACGAATAGATTTGTCCTTCAGCCACTGGTAAAAACTGAGTGTAATGTCCCCACTTCAAGCCTGACACTTTCAGTGACCGTTAGCCTTTATTTGGGAACCCGGAGGCTAGTCGGAGGTTAAAATTAGGGTTTCCTAATTTTGAGGAGATCATTGCTCGGAGATGATAGTTTTAATGGCGGATTCCTTCTGGGTTTTCAGAGGGCTTCGCAGTGGTATGTTCGTCTCAGCATTCAGAGTACTTTTTGGAATTTACTATTTTTAGTAAATTCTATTTTTGGCAGCTTCCAGATGTGCTCAGGGTGGTTGACTCCCGGCTTCAGAATGATCAGTTGACTTCTTCAGTTTTGGCTTCAGGGCACTGTCGGAGAAATAAGCTAGGTCATTTAAATTAAAAAGTCATGTTTTAATTATTATAATTAAACGTTGACCATGGGCTTAGACTTAATGACTTAATGTTGTGTTTAAAAGGTGGTTCCTTGAGGGGGGCGCCTTCATTATGAAATGATTTAATATTTCCCTAAGTCAAAGCAGGGTATGATGGGCGCTTTAATCAAAGTATGATGTTTTAATTAAAATATCATTTATTAAGCCTTAAGGAGAAAGTACGCCCAATCTTGAGGAAGGTGAAGTTTGACCTAAAAGCTGATTTTAGGGTTTTGCAAAGTCAATTGAAGGTTATAAAGAGGAGTCTTGGTGCATCATTGGGGTTATCTTGGAAAATACACTGTTATGCTGCCGGATTGGCTCTGGATCGCTTCGAGGAATGAAGGCCTCCTAGCATTGGGCATCACTTCGTGTTTGGAAGACAACATCAAGTGGTGATTTAAGATAGATTTGTGAGTTCAGTTGATTATGTGCATTGCAAACATCATTGTAATCATTTAGTTTCTGTTTTCTGCATATTAGAGGTTTCCTAAGTTGCATTTTTCCATACAGCAGATTGCATGTTTTATTCATAGTTTGAAAAAGACCAAAAAATTAGTTCTGGGTACTGTTCTTATCTCTTTGTTAGGCCTAGGCGCCTCATTGTCTAAATTTGCAGATTTTATTGTGCATGCATTAATTTTTAAGAGGAAGTCGACTGGCTCAGCAGGGCCGTACCATGTACTTTCCTTGAAAATTGTGCATTTTTTATGTAAGGCATTTCGGGTCTGTTTCAGGTTGTTAGTTTGATTGACATCACGTTAGGTTTGTTTTGCAATTGAAGTCTTGTCAATTGGACAATTCACTAAGGAGTTAAGAGCATCTGAATATGTCTTTAGACTGCTGTTAATGTCATTCAATGAGCAGATTTGTAACAGGAAACAGCAACAGCATTTTGATCCTTGAAACATCTTGGTTTGGGTATTCTTTCCTGAGATAAAAAGTAATTTCTATGATGTAATATTGATCCATTGATGTTACAGTAATGTTGGCAGGCGAATTCCTCTTATTCTTGTAAACTGACAGTAGTACTGGCAGTCTTTTATTATTGCTCAAATCTGGTTGTATTTCTCCTTTCGTTCAAAGTTATTGTAATAGCTAGAACTCCGCCCTATGGTAGCTACTGCCTACTCTGGGTAGCAAGCACATTCTGGGTGTCGAGTAGTTTCATTTCTCAGCATTAATCTTTCAGCATTGCTTTGTAATTCACTCCGTCATATGGTCGCCCCTCACTCCGCATTGGATTGGGTAGCACATACTTGACGTCGAGTTCTTTCTGCAACTAGACTAGAAGACCCTCTGACCAATGCTCACCCTCAGCGGTGCCATTCTGGTTAGAGTTACAGATTAAGCAATCTCTTTAGATCCTCTGACCAATGCTCGCCATCATCGGCGCCATTCTGGTTAGAGTTGCTTCTTGCACGTTTTTGGTTTTCTCATCTAACCTTAACGGGTGCATGCTTGTAATTTGTAATCTGAATCATTGAAAATCGAAAAAATTTGGCTCGGAATATTTCAGTGGTATCAGAGCCAAGGTCCTGCCAGCCTGTGATCAGTCTGTCTATGAGTGACAGAGAAAAGAGGTACTTTGCAAGGGAAGACAAGAAAGTTGGGAAACAGTTCCAGCTTCATCAGCCTCCAGAGGGTCAGACAGCTTCAGAAGTCTTGAGGGCTCATTGGGAGTCTTCTCAGGAATCAGCTATGGCAGAAGGTGAAAGATCAGTAGGTGGTAACGAGAGGGTTACCAACAGTAGAGATGACAGTGGTAAGGGCAGAGAGAGATCCATCAGTCCAGGACAGAGATTTGAGAAGAAGATGGATGCTTTAATGGATATGGTTTCGCTCATGTTGGGAAGAGTGGGCAACAATACCACTCCGCTAAACAACTCAAGCCATAGAGGGGAGCATAGTGCTTCCAATCAGCATGATGAGCATGCAGCCCGGACGGTGTCCAACAACACTTACATCACGTCCCGACCTTTCAAACCCACTTTTGTGGCTCCTGTAGTCACTCAGCCATATCCTGAAGAGAATGCTTCATTTGTGGAGCAATTGAGGCAAGGCCGTACAGAGTATGACTCTTTAACCGCCGACATTAGAATGGACATGTCCTTCAATGATTTTATGGATCATAAGAGGAAAAACAAAGGCCAAGGGAGAAACTTTGATCAACGGAGACCATCAAATCAAGGGGATTTGTACCAAGCTGTCAACAAAGTTACGCTTCCACACTTTGACGGAAGTGACACAAGTTCAGCCCGAGCTTGGATTCAAAAGCTGGATAATTATCTAGCTCTTAGACCAATGGCGGAAGAAGAAGCGATCAAGTTCGCTACGCTACACCTTAATGGGGTGGCGCACGAGTGGTGGTACCATGGCCTCGTCACTCTAGGCCATCGGTCTATCACAACATATGATGAGTTCACCACTAGGCTCATCGAAAGATTTGAGAAAAAAGATCCTGAGATCCATTTCAGAGAGCTTGCTCAGTTGAGACAGTATGGCACAGTTGAAGCTTACATCGCGGAGTTTCAGAGACTCTCAGTCATGGTGACTGGAATCACAGAAAGGAGATTGGTGATTCTTTTTAGCGAAGGGTTGACAGAACCCCTCAAAGGCTGGATTAAAGCCTTTGATCCTCCTACACTGCAAGAGGCCATGAAAAAAGCAAGAAACATGGAGTGGGCTGCTCCTAAGGCGAAATTTCAGTCAAATTCCCCTTTTCAGAAAAGGGATAAAGGGAAAAGGCCTCAGTATAAAAATAATTTGAGACCTCAGAACAAGGAGTTCAAGAATCGCAATCCCCATGTTACCAGGTTGGACCAAGAAACCCTGAATGAACTCAGAAGAAAGGGGTTGTGTTTTCGGTGTCAGGAAAAATGGTCTCAAGACCATGTTTGCCCTAAAGGGGTCAAGTTCAATCAGATTGAGTACTATTCTGCTGGGGAAAGTAGTTCTGATTTTTCCGACCAGCAATCTGATTTTGAAGGAAATGAAGTAGATAGAGCTCCAGAAGAATCCGGAGATGAGAAGGGAAGTGGTGGAGTTTTAGCTCAACTCTCCAGTTTTCAAAGAAATGAATCTTTTAAGGTTCGTGGGATGGTCAAAGGGCAGCGAATCGTTGCTTTGATCGATACTGGAGCAACTCATAACTTCATTGATAAAGTTGTGGTAGCCAAGAAGGGGCTGCAAACAGAGGAATTCGAAGGATTCAAGGTCATGGTTGCCGATGGATTTCATATTACTTGCACCAAGAAAATATCTAACATGACCATGCAGTTGGGCAACTACGAAGTCAAGGATGACTTCTATGTAGTTCATATTGGGGATACTGATGCCGTTCTAGGCATTCAATGGCTGCGATCTCTTGGAGAGATCTCTTTGAATCTGCAGACGATGGAGTTGAAGTTCCAATCAGATGGGAAGAAGATAATTTTGAGAGGCATGTCCAATGGGGGTCCTCGAGTAGTGTCATTCAAAAGAATGGCCAGGCTGATCCGTCACGATCAAGCTGAGTGGGTTGCCGAATGCATGATACTTCCTGCTAGTCCTGTTGAGACTAAGCATGACCAACCTCCTGATATCCAGTCACTACTCACGAAGAAGAGCAAAGTCTTCGCAGATTTGCCTCCTGGACCACCTCCTGAACGGGGTTCAGAACACATCATAGAGCTCAAAGAAGGAGCCAAACCGGTAATCACAACTCCATATCGGTATCCGAAGAGACAAAAGGATGAGATTGAGAAGAATATTCGGGAACTTTTGGAGATGGGTTTCATACGCCCAAGCAAGAGCCCCTTTGCTTCTGCAGTGGTTCTTGTGAAAAAGAAGGATGGTACCATGCGCATGTGCGTGGACTATCGTGCTTTGAACCAAAGCACCATCAAGAACAGATACCCCATTCCCAGAATAGATGAGCTCATTGATGAGCTACATGGGGCAAGTTCTTTTCGAAGATAGATTTGAGGTCGGGTTACCATCAGATCCGAATGAGGGGATCAGATGTGGAAAAAACAGCCTTCAGATGTCACTATGGCCATTTTGAATTCTTAGTCATGCCATTTGGGTTGACTAACGCTCCGGCAACCTTTCAGTCTTGCATGAACCGGGTCTTTCAGAAACAGTTACGAAGGTTTGTGCTGATATTTTTTGATGATATTCTGATCTACAGCAAGACTTGGGAAGATCACCTCAAGCACTTGGAGGAAGTGCTTAGTATCATGGAATCTGAGAGTTTGTTCGCAAAAGCTTCCAAATGTGAATTTGGAATGGTGGAGTTATTGTACCTTGGCCACATAATCAGTGCTGAGGGAGTGAAGGTGGATCCGGAGAAGATCAAAGCAGTGGTTGATTGGCCACCACCTGAAAATTTGACTCAGTTGAAGGGTTTCCTGGGTCTTTGTGGTTTCTATCGGAGGTTCGTTAAGGGGTATTCACAGAATGCTGCTCCCCTTACTGATCTCACCAAAAAGGGAGCCTTTGTTTGGTCAGAAAAGGCTCAAGTTGTTTTTGACAAATTTAAGAAGATCATGAGCTCGTGCCCAGTTTTGGCCATTCCTGATTTCTCCAAGCCATTCGAGCTGCAATGTGATGCATCGGGTGAAGGAGTGGGGGCTGTCCTGATGCAAGACAAACACCCTATCGTGTTTGAGAGCAGAAAGTTACGGGGTGTTGAAAGAACATATTCAATCTACGACAAAGAAATGCTTGCCATTATGCACGCATTAGCCAAGTTCAGGCAATACTTGGTGGGGAACAAGTTCGTGGTTAAGACAGACCACAATAGCCTCAAGCATTTCATGCACCAGAAAGATTTAAATGAGAGGCAACAGAAATGGGTGAGTAAGCTTCAAGCTTACGACTTTGACATTGAATATGTTAAAGGGAAAAATAATGTCGTGGCCGATGCTCTCTCCAGAAGGCCTCATCTTAGCTCATTGTGTGAGCTTACCACAGATTGGAGAGACATGTTGCTTGCTGATTATGCCAAAAATCAGTTTGCAACCAGCATTCTGGAGGGTACTTTCCATGATGAGAGGTACCAGGTGGTTGAGGAATTAATCCAGTATAAGGGAAGAATCTTTCTAGTGGCTGATTCTAAGCTTAAGAAGAAGATTCTTTTGAATTTTCATGATATTCCGGTAGCTGGTCACCAAGGTTTTTTCAAGACCTATAGGCAGATCCGAGAAAGGTTTTCTTGGAAAGGTTTGAAGAGGGAGGTTCAACGCTACATTCAGGAATGTCCTGTTTGTCAAGCAAATAAAAATGAGCATACATTGCCAGCCGGTTTGCTGCAACCACTTCCAATTCGCAATCAAAAATGGGAAAGTATTTCGATGGATTTCATCACTGGGTTGCCCAAGGCTCAAGGGAAGGATTGCATTTACGTGGTAGTTGACAGATTAACCAAGTTTGCTCATTTCTTTGCCATTACCAGCACTTTTTCTGCAGCCCAAGTTGCAGATTTGTTTTTTCGAGAAGTGTTTAGGCTGCATGGGTTGCCAAAGAATATTGTAAGTGATAGGGACAGCAAGTTCCTAAGTACCTTTTGGCAGGAAGTTTTCAGAATGAGTGGTACTGTGCTCACTCCAAGCACGAGTTATCACCCCCAAACTGATGGGCAAACAGAAGTGGTGAACAAGTGGTTGGAAGGCTACTTGAGAAATTATGTGTCAGAACAGCAGAAAGCTTGGGTTAAGTGGCTGCATATAGGCGAGTACTGCTACAACTCTACCTTCCATATGTCAATCAAAATGTCTCCTTTCTTGGCACTATATGGGTATGATGCACCCAGCTTTGCAGATTTGGTGTTTGGTGACAGCAAAGCACCATTAGCCAAGGATTTGTTGCAGCATAGTCAGGACATAATGAGATCCTTGAAGGATAATTTGCAGATTGCACAAAATCAGCAGAAGTTGTATGCTGATCAGAAGCGTGTAGAGCGCTCTTTTGAGGTTGGGGATTTGGTCTATCTCCGCTTACAACCTTACAGACAGTCAACTCTCAAGAAGAGTGGAGCTGAGAAGCTCAAACCTCGCTTCTATGGGCCGTTTAGGGTCATCAGAAAGGTAGGGGCAGTAGCTTATGAATTAGAGCTACCTTCAGATAGCAGAGTGCATAACGTCTTCCACGTGTCTCGCCTCAAGAAGGCACTTGGACACAATGTAGTTGCTTCTTCACAGTTGCCACCGTTGGATGAAGAAGGACAGTTGGTTCTAGTTCCCGAGGAGATACTTGATGTCAGAGAACGTTCCTTGAGGAATAGAACTATCAGAGAATGTTTGGTAAAGTGGAAGAACCTACCTATGGAGGATGCCACTTGGGAAAGTGATGAGATATTGCAGCATCCTAGTTTGCGATTGCTTGAGGACAAGCAATCTTGGGGAGGGCGGACTGTAATGTCCCCACTTCAAGCCTGACACTTTCAGTGACCGTTAGCCTTTATTTGGGAACCCGGAGGCTAGTCGGAGGTTAAAATTAGGGTTTCCTAATTTTGAGGAGATCATTGCTCGGAGATGATAGTTTTAATGGCGGATTCCTTCTGGGTTTTCAGAGGGCTTCGCAGTGGTATGTTCGTCTCAGCATTCAGAGTACTTTTTGGAATTTACTATTTTTAGTAAATTCTATTTTTGGCAGTTTCCAGATGTGCTCAGGGTGGTTGACTCCCGGCTTCAGAATGATCAGTTGACTTCTTCAGTTTTGGCTTCAGGGCACTGTCGGAGAAATAAGCTAAGTCATTTAAATTAAAAAGTCATGTTTTAATTATTATAATTAAACGTTGACCATGGGCTTAGACTTAATGACTTAATGTTGTGTTTAAAAGGTGGTTCCTTGAGGGGGGCGCCTTCATTATGAAATGATTTAATATTTCCCTAAGTCAAAGCAGGGTATGATGGGCGCTTTAATCAAAGTATGATGTTTTAATTAAAATATCATTTATTAAGCCTTAAGGAGAAAGTACGCCCAATCTTGAGGAAGGTGAAGTTTGACCTAAAAGCTGATTTTAGGGTTTTGCAAAGTCAATTGAAGGTTATAAAGAGGAGTCTTGGTGCATCATTGGGGTTATCTTGGAAAATACACTGTTATGCTGCCGGATTGGCTCTGGATCGCTTCGAGGAATGAAGGCCTCCTAGCATTGGGCATCACTTCGTGTTTGGAAGACAACATCAAGTGGTGATTTAAGATAGATTTGTGAGTTCAGTTGATTATGTGCATTGCAAACATCATTGTAATCATTTAGTTTCTGTTTTCTGCATATTAGAGGTTTCCTAAGTTGCATTTTTCCATACAGCAGATTGCATGTTTTATTCATAGTTTGAAAAAGACCAAAAAATTAGTTCTGGGTACTGTTCTTATCTCTTTGTTAGGCCTAGGCGCCTCATTGTCTAAATTTGCAGATTTTATTGTGCATGCATTAATTTTTAAGAGGAAGTCGACTGGCTCAGCAGGGCCGTACCATGTACTTTCCTTGAAAATTGTGCATTTTTTATGTAAGGCATTTCGGGTCTGTTTCAGGTTGTTAGTTTGATTGACATCACGTTAGGTTTGTTTTGCAATTGAAGTCTTGTCAATTGGACAATTCACTAAGGAGTTAAGAGCATCTGAATATGTCTTTAGACTGCTGTTAATGTCATTCAATGAGCAGATTTGTAACAGGAAACAGCAACAGCATTTTGATCCTTGAAACATCTTGGTTTGGGTATTCTTTCCTGAGATAAAAAGTAATTTCTATGATGTAATATTGATCCATTGATGTTACAGTAATGTTGGCAGGCGAATTCCTCTTATTCTTGTAAACTGACAGTAGTACTGGCAGTCTTTTTATTATTGCTCAAATCTGGTTGTATTTCTCCTTTCGTTCAAAGTTATTGTAATAGCTAGAACTCCGCCCTATGGTAGCTACTGCCTACTCTGGGTAGCAAGCACATTCTGGGTGTCGAGTAGTTTCATTTCTCAGCATTAATCTTTCAGTATTGCTTTGTAATTCACTCCGTCATATGGTCGCCCCTCACTCCGCATTGGATTGGGTAGCACATACTTGACGTCGAGTTCTTTCTGCAACTAGACTAGAAGACCCTCTGACCAATGCTCACCCTCAGCGGTGCCATTCTGGTTAGAGTTACAGATTAAGCAATCTCTTTAGATCCTCTGACCAATGCTCGCCATCATCGGCGCCATTCTGGTTAGAGTTGCTTCTTGCACGTTTTTGGTTTTCTCATCTAACCTTAACGGGTGCATGCTTGTAATTTGTAATCTGAATCATTGAAAATCGAAAAAATTTGGCTCGGAATATTTCACTGAGTTTCCAGAACTTCTTATAAAGTATATCAGATTTCAGAAATCACTCCAAAATGCCTACCAATCACTTCCAAAATGATTCAAATTCCAAAACAACACTCACACCAACAAACCTAAATCAAAACACCGCAAAAATCTTCATCTTTCATTACCAAAAACTCACAAAATCAAACCTCTATTGTAGCACAATGTGATCCTTGGATGAAACCACTCAAATTTGGTTAGGGTGGATCTTTCACCACCGAGACCAGCGCAATATGGCGTGGGTTTTTGTCCTCAACACGCAGCCAAAGTACTCTGGAGTCATTGCAGCAACATCTTGTTAAGTTGTCAATTCAAAGATGAGCAAATGAGAGCCAAAAAGAGACTTTATAGAAAGTGAGGTAAATTAGGGCAACTTTAGGTTTAAAACACTTTTCCCTCCAATTTCAACGCCCTCCTCATGAGCCCTTTTAAAATTTAATAATTAAAAATACCTCATACCTCCCTTGGGTGTCAATGCTCATAAGGAAACTATTTTTCTTTTGTTGCCTTCTAAACCAACGCTAAGTTATAACATTAGGCTCCAAGGTGCTTTTTATGACGACCAACCTTTTCACTTAAGTTATAAAGTTATTTTATGAAAATAACTTAAGTGACTGATAAAAGGAAAATATTAAATAATCCAACCTTAGACTCTCCAATGCCACCTTAGGAATAACACTGCTGAAGCAATATAGGCCTCGTACTAGTTACCCGAAATAGACTTACTATAAATATTAACTGCTAAAAGTAGTAAGTACTCACCAAAACACAAATTGACACAAAGTTGAGGTTCACTGAGATGCCCTATGGCTTACTATAAATAGTAAGCACTACAAATTGGCCATTGCTATTAATAGAGAGTCCTACCAAGAATCAACATCGAGCCCAATGCTAGCCATTGAGTCCCCTAATCAACTTCAACTAGCCTATTGGATCTCTGGAATAGGCTAATGGACAACCCCACTACTCAAGTGCGAGAAGGGGACAATACAATAATCAAAAATACAATGTCGATAACAACCAACTCAAGGCACAAGTGTGTGGGCATTACACATAAGGTATTGGCACTCTAACTTTCCAACCCTTAGGGAAGTGTATGTATGTGTTGATGGATTGCTTGGCCAAGTGAAGCTCGTCATACAAAGGAAAGACCATACTTTGCAATTATATAATGAGAATGTTTGACATATTATTTAACAAAGATGGGAGAAGATTAGTATTCTCTTGCACATAGGTGCCTATACATTGAGCCAAAAGTGGTATTTATAAGGGCCTCACAATGATAGGGTTAGTATATACTAGAAATTAAAAAATTCCTAGCCCTAGCAACATACCTAAAATTAAAAAAAATGTAACCCACTTGTAAACCCCAGTTTTTTAAATTGTGTACCCCGAAAAGTTAAGAAACCCCTAACCCTTAACCTATACATTAAAAAAGTATGGGTTTTAGGGTGTGCAACTAAAAAATAAAATCATAATAACTAACCCTAAATAAAAAAAATAGTTGAGGGTTAATTGTTAAGGTTAGTATAAATTTAAAATAGAAAACCTAACCCTATTTTAAAATAATTGTAATTTAGGTTTATCATATCATATTTAACAAAGTTGCATGGACATGGATATAGACACTATATCGTATATGGATACAACCATTTTTGAAGACCCCTAATATGGATGTAGCAAGATACAACATTGATAAAAAAATACCCATATATAACATAATTTTAAATAAAATAAAGCAATTATTTATTAATATTGTTAGTAAAAAATATATTAAAATGTTAAAATTTAAATATAAAGAATTTAATAAAATAATTTGAACTTGAAAAAGTACACTTTGACAACTAATTTTTAAATTTTTATTAAAAATAAAATATTATAATAAAGAAAAATAAATATAAATTACTAAATAATAAATTATAATAAAAATAAATGATTATGAAAATCATAATCAAGATTAATTCTAAAACCTAACACTTTAAGGTTAGATGTAACCTACATTTTTAAAATTTAAAAGTATACTTATTAAATATGTATTATAATTTATTATTGTTTATAGTACATATTCTTTAATATATATTATAATTTGTTATGGTTTACTATATCATGTGTTTAGAAATTCCAAATTAAATATTGCATAGCTTCAAAATTTTCAAATTATTTTTTGCTAAATGGAAGATCCGTCATACTTGTAGGTAAGCGCGGTCACAAGGAAAAAAATGCACCAAAAAATTCACAAAAATTGCTCAGGAAAAGGCTAGTAAAATTGTGTAGAAAATCAACTATGCAATATGTGTAGGAAAACCCTAGGAAAATTGTGCAAAGAAAAAATGGTAAGAAAAATCATGTAGAAGAATCTGGTGTGGCTAGAAAAAACAAGCTTTTTGAGAGATGTGTGGGTACAAAATCTATGTCGTCTTTGTGTCGTACTGTACCCATACTCATACTAGGTATGGCAGTATGCAAACAAGGGGAAGGGGGTGGTGTATCTTGCAACTCTGCTATTTAGGGTTTCCCTATAGGGTTTTTATTTAATTTTAACAGTAAGGTTTAAAATTCTTGTTTAAACTTTACCCTTAGGGTTTTTGTTTTAAATTAACGTAAGGGTTTGAAATTTTAATCCCTAGCATTAAATATAAAAGGAAGCCTTAAAACTAAATCTTAAATCTGATATGTTAATCTTAGAAACAAAACAAAAGAAAACAAAACATTGGGCCCTAAGTGTTAGAGTTCGGTTTTAAAAATCTTAATGGTTAGACCCAATGTTTAAGTTTCATGTTATAAACACTTAAAATTAAGAGTAACATTAAACGTCTTGATGGTTAGGGTTTAACATTGAGAATCCTCATCTTTGGGATTTGATGTTAAATAAAAATAAAATAAATTTAAGATTTTTTAGAAGGTGTTACCGAGATTGGTTGGATGCAAAATATGAAGATGTTGAAGTCTCTAATCAATTGGATTTGATTGAATGTGATGTTGATTTATCGAATACCCAATTTGTGTTTGAATACTATTGAGAAATTGAGTTCTAAATGTAAGAATGAAGCTCAAAATAAAAAAGTAGATGTTAGGGTTTAGTTTTAAAAATCTTAATGGTTAGACCCAATGTTTAAGTTTAATGTTATAAACTCTTAAAATTAAGAGTAACATTAAACGTCTTGATGGTTAGGGTTTAACATTGAGAATCCTCATCTTTGGGATTTGATGTTAAATAAAAATAAAATAAATTTAAGTTTTTTTAGAAGGTGTTACCGAGATTGGTTGGATGCAAAATATGAAGATGTTGAAGTCTCTAATCAATTGGATTTGATTAAATGTGATGTTGATTTATCGAATACCCAATTTGTGTTTGAATACTTGTGATGAGCCCTGCTGGCTCTCAACTCAAAACCCCCAATTTTCTTAAATCTTTAAGTGTTATTTTGTTTTTTAGAGAAGATTTAATAGATAGAAGAGAAGGGGCGCAGCATATTTAAGCTTGTAAACTGGAATACAAAGCAATTTCTCATAGAATTGAAATGCAGAAGTTGTTATTATATAGAAACAATGAGATCATGAATAACAGACATACCAGAAAGTCTCCAGTTATTTTATTTAAAGCAGTAGCCAGCTCGCCAGCCAAGAATGCTGAGAAACTGACAAACAAGGATGCCAAGCCTCCAGATCTAACTTCTCCCACTCAGAAACGTGGCACAATGCTCTGAAAATGCAAGACGCCAAAGATGAAGCACAAAAATGAGCAAAGAAGAAGGCGTTTCTTCAACTTCCTTCACACGCCTCTCTCTAGGCACGAATCCCAAGGTAGGCCATACGGCCAAGGAAAGAAGAGGTAGAATCTCTGATGGAAGTCTCTGAAGCTGTAGAAGGATGCGCCACCATGAGGAAACCCTCAATTATTGTAAACAATAAGCAATCTCAAAATATAAATCTCTGTCTGAATCTGTAGAACTTCTGGTTGAAGCTCTCAACATGCATTGATTCGATTGATCTTTCACAATCTCAAGAGTGCTCACACTGAAGAGGTATCGTTCTTCAATGGCAGTTTGTTCAAACCCTGCTCACAGGAGAATGCACAGGAAAAATGCTCAAGGCAAAGTCGAAATATCAAAAGGTGAGTTTCTCATTGCCCAGGATTGCTTTATACCTAAATGGCACGCATTTCAAGAAAATACGCCCTTTTGCAATCATTTAAATCTTTTAATATTTAATTAAGTCTTTTTCAATAGTCAAGACTTAATACTTGAGCGCACTTTTAATATTTTAAGTCATTAAAATATTAAATCACCTTTTAGAATATTTTAAGTGATATAAAAAGTATTAAAGTCGATGTGACTTTAATAAAAGGCATTTAAGTTAAATAATTAACTTAATCACTTAAAAATTCATAACTTGCTCAAAACTCTGAATATTCCTGTGCCGTCAGAAGCTGTGGACTCCTGAAATGCCAACGCTCGCTGTGATTCAATCACTGGCCTCTGAAAACAAGAACAAACAACCTCTCCAGAAAGTACCACTGACCCTCTAACCAATCTGGCTAGCCCACAAGGGTCCAATAAAAGGGCTAACACACTGTTCCCGAGAACTGTCTAGCGAGGGGACATCACAATACTATTGTGAAATTGAGTTCTAAATGTAAGAATGAAGCTCAAAATAAAAAAGTAGATTTTAAAGGGACATTTTTTGTGGTGAATAAGTTGTAGCTTGAAATTTGTGCTCATTTAAAAAAATTCTGCTATTTGAGCTGGCTCAGGGCCTCATACACTATGAATGGCAATTAGGGGCAAGTGCAACTTCTCATAATTTTGTCATGATTTTGTCTACATTGATATTATACATATAATAAAATTTGGAACTTGTGTAATTGCTTGTTGGACGATTTCATTGTTCTCGCCATATGTATTTTTCTTATCCTTTCCACCCCTGTTTATCAGTAGGCTATATGCTTTTTGTTATTTTGGTTTTATTGGCCTCATTATTTCCAAATTTGAATTTATTAGTTATGGAATATTGGCTCGCTTATTTGCATATAATATACACATCCAATCTCATTGCCATGAACACAATTTATTTGATAATAAAAGTATTTTGCCTACCAGCTGCATTGCATGCTTCTATCTTCAATACATACCTAAAGTGACTTATCTGTTTTCTCCCAAATGACATTGGAGCAGGAAGGGACTTCTTGAAGGCATCTCAATCTAAAGATAGTTTTCCAAGAAACCTCTAATTGTAAAGAATCTTGAATATCTTGCAAACTTTTGTACATTTTTTGGTAATTTTTTTAGTTGAGTTGGGGATCTGCATAAGGGAGTTAGTTCAATTTTCAAGTTTTGAATATTTTTGATCAAGTTATAGCAGTTCTTTTTTTTGGTTATAATTTCTGTCACAAATTTCACTCGAAATCTACAAATTTCAGTATTTTTGTAATTTTCTTTTTACATTTTCGGAAAATTGAAGAAAATTTATTGTGGGTTTGTGATTTGAATTTTTGTATTTTAGGCTGACCACATTCTAAAATTGTCTGGTCAATATTTTGTGAAAGGTATAAATCAGTGATCAAAGCCTTTACAATTGCTTGTGAATGGTTATAGAAGGCCCGAATGTAGTGCAGATGCCTCTATTGACAAGCACAAGTGATAAGACACATTGTTGTTAAACATCTTTCTCTAAAAAGAAGAGACTTTTGCTCCTTTGGTCCACATTGATACTGTCTATACAATTCTTTATCTAGCTGCTTCCTTCCAATGGGAGGTCGATTGAATGGATGTCAAAATTTATTTGCTTCTTGGAGATTTGTGATGGAACAACTTCCAGGCTTTTAGTAGTAGCTTGATGCTTCCCTTGTTTGCCAACTTAAGAAATCTTTTTATGGGCTTAAGGAAGCCTCTTAAGTGTGTTGACATATCATCTCTAATTCAAGATATGAAGAGCAAGCATCGTGCATCCGTCGACATTTTTGATATGGGTCCTATTCACAATTTCTTGAATATTAAAATCACCCAAGATACTTAAAGCATCTTCATTTCTCAACAACAATGTACTCTAGATCTGCTACAAAGGTTTGATATGCACGATTGTGATCCTGTTCTTACTCTTTTGCCTACTGTCAATGCCTGGCCATTCTGCTTCTTAAGCTTCCTTTTGTGGATTCCGCAATCTGTAGATCATTAGTGGGAAGTCTTGCTATCTCATTACTAAGCCAAGTATTTCATATGCTCTCAGTATTGCTTCTAGATTCATGCAAAATTCATGTATGTTTCATCTACACACAACTAACATATCCTTTGTGACATCAAACAATTCTTTCAACTTGGATTTCCTCAAGATAACCCATCTATTATTTATAGTGATAGGATTAGTGCCATTCAGATGATTTTTAATTTTAACCCTTTTCATCATTAGAGCACTAAACATATTGAGATTCATATGCACTTTGGCAAATTTCAGGTAGGCAGGTTTGATTTCTGACACGTCTTTGTGGTCACAACCAGCAGATATCTTCTCCAAGTTGCTTCCTAAGGACACATTTCTTCATCTTTGTGCACCAATTTGCATTCCAAATCTCCTTCTTAGGACAAGCACCATGAGTCTCAATGATTCAGCTCCCTATTCAAGCTTAGGGAAGGGGGAGGCAGGGGGGAGATGGAGTGGAGTTTGAACTTGTTTAATCTTCACTTGGACTTTCTCATGCCTCTTACTCATATGTATTTTTCTGGTCCTTCTAGGCCCTCCTCGTAAATAAGCTACATGCTGTGTTTTATTTGGGTTTGGTTGGGCTTCCTTATTTCCAAATTCCAATGTATCTGTTAAGGCAGTCCTAACTCCTCATTTGCAAATCTAATGTATTGGATGTGCATATATATGCATCCAATCTCATTGCCAAGAAGGCAACTCGTTCAAATATGAAAGTATATTGCTGATGTCTCCATTACATGCTTTCTTCTTTTGCTTCACAATATTTATTTGTTTTGTTAAGACTTATTATCTTCGTTTGTAAGGCAACTTATCTGCATTTTCCCACTATAAATGATAGTTATAAAATTGGCAAAAATTGCACAGCATGGGGAAGATTACAAAGATGAAATGTGAGAATATTTTGAAGTTCATACTCCATGAGGTTTTATGTTACACCTCACTTTAAACATAGATCAATAAGGGAAAAGTGAACTGTTTCATCAGAATACAGAAACTAGTGAGGTTGAATTGGTTTTTTTATTTGGATCTTTGTAGGTGTCGAAGGGAGAGGCCCTCTATATAAATCTGTTTTCATTGCAACTTGTGTTTCATGAAGTAGTTCACTGTTGCTGTGTTGATATTAGAAGCTTTATTTCTTTGAGTGTGTAATGACTAAATCATATCTAAAATGTATATTGGCAGTATCTTTGATAATTGTTTGTGATTGTTTATTCTTTCTAGGAGAAGAGTTGCTACCCATGGCACTTGGGTTGGTGGAGATTTTGCTCGGTATGTACTGGTTACATTTAGCACTGTTTTGGAAATTTGGAGTTGATGGTTTGTCAGTTGTATGTTAGAAACACTGTTTTTAATTTTCATTTGAGATGCTAGTTACTTTGTTATATTTTTATTCTGGCTGATGTGCCTGCTATGAGTTGCACTTGCATCTAATACTCTTTTCAAATTTTTGACTTTATGGTTTGTCAGTTCTATTGTACAAATGCTGTTTTTTATTTTTGTTTGAGAAGTTAGTTGTTTTATTATGTCTTTTTTCTGGGTGATGTGCACTGCTATACGGTTTCTTTTATTTTAGTACACAGTTCATGCTTGAATAAACAGAGGAAAAGTCTTAATAGAAAAAATGAGAAGAATGAGAAAGATAGATAATAATTGTGCATCAGGTGGTGAGCACATTAGGAAGAATAAATTTCAACCTAGCACATGTTTGACTTCTGTCTATAAGCATGAAGCATTGACATCTTGGCAGTACCTAAGGATTAGAGATGCAGAGGAATGATCTAGTCTTCCCAATGAAGTGGGGCAATGTGTAAGGTGGGTTGAGAGGGGCTATTGGTGGTTATTAACAGGTTCCTGAGCAACTTTCTTTTTCAAATTCTGAACGAATATATATCTGATTTCCCATAAAGGGTAAGTCAACATGTAAAAATAATGAAATGCCAGTGATGTCTGAGAAACCATTAATGGGTATATCCTGGCCGTCTAGGTTATAGATGGTTGCATATCCCACCTGACACTTACTGTAATGGCATAGTATAGATTAAAATTTCAAATCTCCGAAGTGAGCAAAACTTGGCAGATTTAATTTTCACTTGGAATTGGTGACTTGAGAAAATCTTGGCAAAACTCAGCAAATTAAATAATACTTCAGTCTTAAATTCATTAACTTGGCATAACTTGCAAAACCTCAGCAATACCTGCCAAAAACTCAGCAAAACTAGGTCTAGGCAGGTGAATGGGTGAGTTTCTTGACCAAGTGGTCATGGTTTCTGCTAGTTTTAAAACTATGTTATAGATGATGTGGCTCCGAAATAACTCAACATGCAGCTTGTATGATTCATCTTGTCTTTAGCTTGTGGAATCCAAGGAAAACAATGCAAGTCTCTTCACACTATCTCATAAAAAATGAAGTCAGAAGTGAGCAAAATCTGTAGAAACAATGCCTAGTATGGATTTTTATGGTATGCATAATTAAGTATTTGCTATGTTCTACCAAGTTTCTTGGATGGGGTTGACAGGGGATGAGGGGCATGTTTCTTGGATGATTTGGATGGGACGCCAATTTTTAGGCGATGGTAGGGAATGGCAATTAAAAGAATAGGCGAAATTTAAAAATATAGGTAATTTCAAAACTTCATATTATAAGGCATTCATGATATTCATTATATAACCATATTATCAGACACTAGAGCTGAATTGAGAATTCACATCAGTTGACATACAAATTAACAACATTTCAATGTTTTCTCATTTGAGTTTCCATTATCAATTTGGACATACAACAAAATGAAAATGCTACATACAAAATGACAAAATGTAGAGAAGTAGATATATTACTGCTATGCCTCCACCTCATCTTTACCTAAATCAAAACCGTATTCTAAATTTGAGTCATTACCAATATGAGGGATTGGCTCATCAACTGGAACTCTGACGAATCCTTCCTGTACCTTATATTTATTCTATGTGGCATCTTGAATATTAGCATCCCATTGTGTAGCTAGAGTTTATTTGTTTTGAAGCGGCAAGACACTATACATGGCCACAAGTTCTCTACTCATTGATAGGTGAGCTTATTCCTCAACTAATTGAATAGTATTGTATGTGGATCAATTCCTCTATGCATTAGACAAATTGACAACTTGTGAAGTGAGGTGAGTTGCAAACTTGCAAGTATCCTCAAATCTATTGTATTATTGCCATGGTATATGCACCATCTAATAGAGATTGCTTGAGGTAATTTAATCACATTTATCTTTTTCTTTGGTTTGCTAAATGTTGGACCTTGAAGATTTACAAATGCAAGCCATTGTGCTTGAACTACTGTTGTCTCCTCATCGTTATACATTTTTCTAATGGCCTTAATAAAATCTTCTTTCACTTCATCATGAAGAGAAGGCACTCTCCTAGACTTTGATGCATTCTATGTGAAGAGCCCTGCTGGCTCACAACTCAAACCCTCTGTATTTTTAAAATCTTATTTGTGTTTTCTTAGTTTTTTAGAGAAAGTTTATAGACAGAAGAGAAGGGACGCATCATATAAAAGCTCATAAAAGGTAAATCTGAGCTATTTTAGGCTAAATGAAATTAGAGAAAGTAATAAATAAGCTCAACAATGGATTTACAACTCATAAACATACCTGAAAGCTTCCAGATTATTTATTTAAGAAAAGAAGTCCAGTTTGCCAGCCAAGATGGTGAAATCTGACAAAATCCAATGTAAGAAGCCCCAGAAAGAGATGTCCAGCCTAGAAACTGAGGCAAATGAAAGATATATGCTAGACGCCAAAGAAGGTGAAGAGAAACCCTCAAAAAGAAAGGTGTTTCTCCTAGGAAGCCCAAACGCCCTTGCATAGAGAGCCATGCACTTCAAGCAATAAGCTCAAAACCACAACTCAGAAGGTACGTGAAATAAGCTAACCAAATTTTTGATGAATTTACACAACATAACCAGCAATAGTTAACTGGATTAGCGTTAGCATCAAACTGAAATCTGAACTTAAAAATGAAAACTACTCAACGTCAAGAATGTGCACTCAAGATCCCACTGAGGGCAAGGTGCTAACATATGACGGAGTGTTGAATTATGAAATTAGAAACTGATAGGTGGATAACCAGCCATGAAGAACATTTCCACACTACCACCAAACAGTGGGGGGAAAAAGATTACATTTAAAACAATTCATCCGCTGCGGCGGGCATCCACAGAGTTGTGGGGATTCTCCACTATGAAAGTGGGTATAAGAGTGTTACAAATCAGATTATCCACACTGACGGTAAAGCATCCAGGGGTAATTTAATGAGAATTTAATCAAGTAATTGCAGCAATAATAATGGGTTAGATTAGTACTACTAATCAGAACCTTACAATTCCAAAGACTGCAAAAACATGAATTACAATGATAGAGAAATGAGATAAGAAGATAAGAATGAATTCCAATAATGTTCTTTGCTTTCCAATGATAGAAATATGATTAAAACAGGAAACTTATGAATCTGATGTACAATCCTGAGTTCTGGAAATTCATAACAGCAAACTGGAAATCAGTAAAATACTCATAACTCACTCATTTCACCTCCGAATTGATTGAAGTCTTTTGCAAAGGTCTCTCAAGAGGTAGGCGACCAAACCAAGAGAAAGAAACAGTAGCAAATCACATCCTTTATTTTTTGACACAATTCCCAATGCAAACTGAAATGTACGGCCTTGAGAAGGGGCGATTTTAGCTTTAAAAATTGCAGACTTCAAATTAAATCCAAAACTTTGCAAAAGGGGGCGCCTTGGCATAACAATCACTCAGCAAAAATACCCATAATCAAATAAATTTTATTCCAAGAATTGCTAACAGAATTCACTTTCAGCTGTAGAAACATCAGCAACTTCAAAATCTGGAAAATGCATCAAAACTTCAACTATAAGCACAAATCTGCTAGTCTGGATGAGAAGCAGCAAAATACCAACTAGGTGTTGTATTTCAAACACGAAATTGGATAGTGGCTAGGAGGTAGCATCCTCGAAGCAAGAGTTCAAATGTCATTCCGACAGCATAACAGTATGATAACATGAATGGATGAAAAGCTGGAGCAAAAACCTTCATTAAATAAGAGCTCATAACTATCCAAATTCCTGAGAAGCATATCAAAGGACACAGGAGACCTTTCAAATTCCCAAAACCATTCAACTTCTCAAGATGGCGTCCAAAAAGCCTCATAAGAAATTCACTTTATTTAAAAATTCACTTTTATAAAAGTGGCATCCACTTTTCCAAGGCATAATATTCTTCACAAAAATTATTAAAACTTCACATGAAGGCGTCACCCTTCAAGGTCCCCTTTTTAAACACAACTTAAAGTTGTTCAACTAGGCCAAGGGGGTCAACTGCAAAATATAACTTTGATGCCTTAATTCATCATAAAAATGCTTTAAGAGGATAAACAAGAACTGCAAATACATGCTCCAATTGGATATGAAATACTGAAAGCTGACAAACTCCAAACTGCTTAAAATAGAAATTACTATAAATAGTAAACTCTCAGAAAATGCCGAGGAACCTCAGAACTGGAAACCCTAATTTTACCTCATACATGCCTACAGGCTTCCGGAATAGGCGGATGAGTGTCAGAACAGATTACTGATGAGAAGGGGACATTACAGTACGGTTATGAAGTATAGCATCTGCCAGCTGGAAGAAGGTCGCCATCTCTACAAACCCTCTTGCCTCTGATAAGAAAACCCAACAAAATTCTGTTGAAGCACAGTAGAACCTTTGTATGAAGCTCTCACAAATTGCACTAATTCGACTGGTCTCTGACAGTCTCAAAAATGCTCAACATTGAAGAGTTATCGTTCTCCAATGGAAAAGTTGCACAAACCTTGATCATAGAGGAAAGCACAGAGAAAACCTCAAAGGCAAAGTTGAAATAATCATGAATGATGTTCTCATTGCCCAAAATGCCTTATATCAAAAAGGCACGCATTTCCAAGAAGATACGCCCTTTTCCATCATTTAAATCTTTTAAAATATTATTAAGTCCTTTTCAATAGTTATGAACTTAATATTTGGCGCCCACTTAAATGATTAAGTGATTTAATTTTAAATCACCCTTTTTATGAATATTTAAGTGATATAAAAGGGATAAAGTCAATTTGACTTTATAATAAAATAATAAGTTAATAACTTAAATCACTTAAATAAGCATAACTTCCTCAAATCTCCATAGAATTCTGTGCCGTCAGAAGCTGTCAGCTCTTGAATTGCCAAGGCCTGCTATGAACCAATCACCGAGCTCTGAAAAGGAGAACAATCAACTCCTCTAGAAAACACCATTGTCCCTCTAAGCAATCCAGCTAGCCCACAAGGGTCCAAGAAAAGGCTAACACACTGTTCCTAAGAACTGACTAGAGCGGGGACATCACAGTCCGCCCTCCCCGAATTTGCTTGTCCACAAGCAAACTCAAAGCTGGATTCTGAAGAATATTGCCACTGTCCCAAGTAGCATCCTCTGTTGGTAGATCTTTCCACTTTACCAAGTATTCCTTGATAACACGCTTCTGAAGATGACACTCTCTGGAATCTAGAATGGCCTCAGGTATCAAAATCAATTTCCCCTCATCATCTAGGGGTGGTAAATCAATAGAAGGAGTCACCTGTTGGCCCAACGCCTTTTTGAGGCGGGACACATGGAACACATTGTGAACCTTACTGTCCACCAGAAGATCTAACTCATAAGCCACTTCACCGACACGTCTGACAACTCTGAAGGGTCCATAGTAACGCGGCTTAAGTTTCTCAACGCCCTTCTTACAAAGGGTGGATTGCCTATAAGGCTGAAGCATCAAATACACCAAATCATCGATCTCGAAAGATCGCTCCACTCGCTTCTGATCAGCATATTGCTTTTGCTGATTTTGAGCTTTCTGAATATTCTCCCGGAGTGCTCTCATAATGTCTTGGTTCTCCTGCAATAGATCACCAACACTGGGTACTCTATTGTCACTCAGCAATAAATCTAGAAAACTCGGAGCATCATATCCATATAACGCTCGGTAAGGTGTCATCTGAATGCTCATGTGATCAGTGGTATTGTAGCAATACTCACAAAGGTATAACCACTTCACCCATGCCTTCTGCTGCCCTGAACTGTAATTCCTCAAGTATCCTTCCACCCATTTGTTGACTATCTTAGTCTGCCCATCTGTCTGTGGGTGGTAGCGGGTACTCGAAGTGAGCTCTGTTTTCGCAAAGTTTGAATAACTCCTACCAGAAGTTACTCATAAACCTGCTGTCCCTGTCACTGACTATGCTCCGAGGCAAACCGTGCAACCTGAATACCTCTCAGAAAAATAAGTCTGCCACCTGAGTAGCTGTGTGTGTAGTAGTGATTGAGAAGAAATGTGCATACTTCGTCAACCGATCTACTACCACAAAAATGCTGTCTTTCCCTTGAGCTTTCGGCAAGCCCGTGATGAAGGCCATAGACAAGCATTCCCACTTCCTCTCAGGAATAGGAAGCGGTGGAGTAATCCTGCAGGGTATGTATGTTCTTCCTTGTTCTGCTGACAAACAAGGCATTCCCTGACATATTGAAGAACAAATGACTTGAGACCCTTCCAAGAGAATCTCTCTCGTACCTGCTTGTAGGTCTTAAAGTAACCGGGATGTCCTGCCATAGGTGAATCATGGAATGATCTCAATACTCTGTCCCTCATCTCAGAATCTGGGACTAGAAATATCCTCCCTTTGTAAATGATAAGATCATCTACAAGTGAGTATCTCTCATCCTGTACTGTCCCATCCACTATGCTAGAAGCCCACGGGTTCTTAGCATACTCTGCTATTATCATATGCCTCCAGTCCTCTGCAATCTGTGTAATGGAGCTCAAGTGTGGACGGCGAGATAATGCATCAACAACCACATTCTGAGTGCCCTTGACATAGGAGATGTCAAAATCATAGGACTGAAGTTTGCTGACCCATTTTTGTTGCCTTTCGTTCAAATCCCGCTGTCCAAGAAAATGTTTCAGACTATTGTGATCGGTTTTAACACTGAATTTACTACCAACCAAATATTGCCTGAATTTGGCCATGGCATGCATGATGGCCAACATTTCCTTGTCGTAGATACTGTAGCTCCGTTCAGGACCTCTTAGCTTCCTACTCTCGAAAGCTATAGGGTGTCAATCCTGCATAATGACTGCACCAATACCCTCACCACTGGCATCACAATGTAGCTCAAATGGTCTGGTGAAATCCGACAAAGCCAAGACTGGACATGTAGTCATGAGAAGTTTGAACTTCTCAAAGCACGCCTGTGCAAGAGGTGTCCACTCAAAGGCTCCCTTCTTAGTCAAATCAGTTAGTGGCACAGCATGTCGCGAGAATCCACTAACGGACCGACGATAGAAGACACATAAACCTACAAACGCTCTGAGCTGTGTCAATGTCTCAGGTGTAGGCCAATTGATGATAGCTCGAACTTTCTCTGGATCCATGCTGACTCCCTTTCCATTGATAATGTGACCCAGATACAAAAGCTCTGCCATGCCTAAAGCACACTTGGACTCCTTGGCGTACAAGGACTCCCTGTCAAGTATGCTCAATACCTCATCCAGGTGAACCATGTGTTCCTCCCATGATTTGCTGTAAACCAGGATGTCGTCGAAGAACACCAATACAAATTTCCTCAAGTGAGGATGGAAAACCTTGTTCATAGTAGACTGAAATGTGGTTGGAGCATTGGTTAAACCGAATGGCATAACCAAGAAATCATAGTGTCCACACTAACATCTGAATGTGGTTTTCTCAATATCCTCCTCTCGGACTCTGATCTGATGGTAACCTGTCCTCAAATCAATCTTCGAGAAATAGCAAGCTCCATGAAGTTCGTCTATCAACTCATCTATCCGTGGAATAGGATACCTGTAGTTTATAGTCTTCTCGATGAGCAACCTGTAGTCAATACACATTCTAAGTGTACCATCCTTTTTCTTCACCAAAACAATTGATGAAGCAAAGGGTGACTTACTCGGCCTAATGTGCCCCATAGCTAAAAGTTCCTTAATAGTTTTCTCAATTTCATCTTTTAAACGTTTGGGGTGCCGGGAAGGAGTGATCATGATAGGTTTCGTGCCCTCATCCAGCTTTATGATATGCTCAATAACTCTATTAGGAGGTCTACCTAGTGGAATAGCACTGAAAACCTTTGCATGTTTGATTCGAAGTTCCTGTACATCCGGATGGTAAGAAGAAGCTTGCTGCTCCAACTATGAAGGCATTAACTTGCACTTAGCAGCCCAATCGACCCTGTCATGTCGAATCAAACGTTCTATTCGCCGGAGTGAAATTTCTTTTAGGTTGCTGTCCTTGATGGCTTTAAGAACATGATTTGTGCCATCAACTCTAAATTTCATCTCCATGTCATGCAAATTAAGTGTGAACTCTCCAATCGTATGAAGCCACTTCATGCCGAGAACTATATCTGTTCCTCCCATGTTCACAACATAAAAATCTGCCTTAAACTCAAAATTGTTGAGTTTTAATGGCAAATGAGGAATCATCCTCTCGCAGTTGAGAGTGTATCCATCTGCAACCTTCATTCGAATGCCTTCAAACTGCTGAGTTTGAATTCCCCTTTTCTCCACTAACCGTGAATCAATAAAGTTGTGGGTTGCACTTGTGTCCAAAAGAGATATGACTCTTTGACCCGCTTAGATCGCACGGAGCCTGAAAGATCCCTCTCTCTCTACATGCTGGACATATGAGCCTCCTGTAGCTCACTTTCTACCTCAATCTCTGCCTCATTTTCTGATTTTTTTTCATCTTTGTCATAGATAGCAGCTTGCTGATCAGAAAAATCAGTCAACGTTTCTCCCTCATAAAACCATTCCATGTGCCTGTTTTGCCCATTAGGCTTGAGGGGACAGTCATGATTGAAATCATATGGGCCCTTACAGTTAAAACAGAGCTTCCTTCTACGTAGATCATTCATTGTGTCACGATCCAAATGGGCTGCAAATTTTTTCTTTTGATCAGCATTATTAGCCTTCTTTGGATCAAATTTGTTCCTCTGTGTAGGAGGTAGAAGGTTTCGTGCCAAATTGTTTACGAGGTGTAGTGAGCTCCATACTGCGAGCTTTCCTCATGGCCTCCTGTAATTAGGTGGATCAAATGCCTTTATCCAACCTTTCATGGGCTCAAAAAGACCGTCAATAAACAATATGATCAGCCTTCTCTCTGAGATGCTTGTCACCATCACGGATAGTCTTTGGAACTCTCCAATGTACGATTCCAAGCTACCCAGCTATTTTAACTGTGCAAGATCCCTGAAGAATATTTCAGGATCACGTCTATCAAATCTCTCTACCAGTCTATCAGTAAACTCCTGGTACGAGGTAATCCTATCATGGTGTAGTGTTGCCATGCGATGAATCCACTAGTCATGTGCTACGCCATCAAGGTGGAGAGCTGCAAATCGTATAGCATCTTACTCTGGAAGAGGGCGTATTGTCAGGAATGTATCCAACTTACTCACCTAGGCACGTGCTGTAACTCTACGATTGCCATCATAGTGAACTAAGGTTAGTTTTTTGGTAGCCTGTCTGAGATCACTTTGTTTGTTTCTAGGCCTCCTGTCATTCCTGTTACGATTATACTCCCTCTTCTGGCTGATGAATCTATCGAAGTTAAGGTGCTCCTTAACTCTCAGAGGCAAAGCATCCCATTCATCATGCATAGTCATGATGTTATCAGCAAAATTCACTTCACCACCCTGTTCAACCTCTTCCTCTTCATCAACTTCATTTCTGATAAAAGTGGGACAAGTAGCTCTCTCAAAGGTGCGTGCTGGAGCAATAATTCTATGTGGTTCTCCATGAATATTGCCTTCTTGATGTCGACCCTGATTCTGACGTCTATGAAGTGTCAAATTTTGAACATTTGTGCTTAGCTGCTGGAGGGTATTCGCCACCTGTTCTTGGCCTGCCACCATGCCTCTAAGTACATCTCTAGCTTCTCTGTCCTCTTCATTGAGAGGATTCCTGTGAGAACTTTTAGCTTCCTTGTCAGCCATCTTATCAAAGTCCAATTCTTCTTCCTGTTCGTCAAATGGAAATGCTGAAAAAGGTTGAAAAGTACTTCTCTGCAAACCAAGACCCTTGCGTGAATAGTACTTGTCAAACCTGTTCTGATGAGGTCACATAGAAATTGCTAAACCTACAGGCTGGCAGGATTAGTGCTCTGATACCACTGTGAAGTGCCCTATTGGCTCACAACTCAATCCCTCTGTATTTTTAAATCTTATTTGTGTTTTCTTAGTTTTTTAGAGAAAGTTTATAGACAGAAGAGAAGGGACGCATCATATAAAAGCTCATAAAAGGTAAATCTGAGCTATTTTAGGTGAAATGAATTACAGAAAGTAATAAATAAGCTCAATAATGGATTTACAACTCGTAAACATACCCGAAAGCTTCCAGATTATTTATTTAAGAAAAGAAGTCCAGTTTGCCAGCCAAGATGGTGAAATCTGACAAAATCCAATGTAAGAAGCTACAGAAAGAGATGTCCAGCCTAGAAACTGAGGCAAATGAAAGATATATGCTAGACGCCAAAGAAGGTGAAGAGAAACCCTCAAAAAGAAAGGTGTTTCTCCTAGGAAGCCCAAACGCCCTTGCACAAAGAGCCACGCACTTCAAGCAATAAGCTCAAAACCACAACTCAGAAGGTACGGCTATGAAGTATAGCATCTGCCAGCTGGAAGAAGGTCGCCATCTCTACAAACCCTCCTGCCTCTAATAAGAAAACCCAACAAAACTCTATTGAAGCACAGTAGAACCTATGTATGAAGCTCTCACAAATTACACTAATTCGACTGGTCTTTGACAGTCTCAAAAATGCTCAACATTGAAGAGTTATCATTCTCCAATGGAAAAGTTGCACAAACCCTGATCACAGAGGAAAGCACAGAGAAAACCTCAAAGGCAAAGTTGAAATAATCATGAATGATGTTCTCATTGCCCAAAATGCCTTATATCAAAAAGGCACGCATTTCCAAGAAGATACGCCCTTTTCCATCATTTACATCTTTTAAAATATTATTAAGTCCTTTTCAATAGTTATGAACTTAATATTTGGCGCCCACTTAAATGATTAAGTGATTTAATTTTAAATCACCCTTTTTATGAATATTTATGTGATATAAAAGGGATAAAGTCAATCTGACTTTATAATAAAATAATAAGTTAATTAATAGCTTAAATCACTTAAATAAGCATAACTTCCTCAAATCTCCATAGAATTCTGTGCCATCAGAAGCTATCAACTCCTGAATTGCGAAGGCCTACTGTGAACCAATCACTAAGCTCTGAAAACGAGAACGATCAACTCCTCTGGAAAACACCACTGACCGTCTAACCAATCCAGCTAGCCCACAAGGGTCCAAGAAAAGGCTAACACACTGTTCCCGAGAACTGACTAGAGCGGGGACATCACATTCTATTTGGGATTTATAGCATAGGCTGCGATATGAAGAGGTTTTCATAATGTTCCACTGGCATGTCGTGATGGACTTGATATGCTCATATAATCCAAAATGAAGATCCCTACAATTATTTGCTTGCTTCATCATTTTCCTATGGATGTTGTTAAATGTTTTGTAAATCTCTCCAAGATTAGGAGAGTTTGTATCAGCATATCTAATGACCCGCACAATAGGTAAGGTCAAGGAGCAAAACCTTTTCGCAAACAAAAAATTCAATAAGGAATGAAGCAAATGATTGAGTGAATGCTATTCGACAAAACAAAAATATTTTGCATGTTACAAACATTAATAATTTAATTATTTAATAAATTTCTTAGCTCATCAGGGAACACCAGTCATCATTAGGAATGTTTTACTTCACACTTTTTTCCTCAATTGTGTTTGGCTCTCACCATCTACCCCATTCTATGTTAACCATCATTAACTTTAGAGGCTCTTACACCTCAAGTATTTTCTTGAACAAAATAGAGTCGCTAGCATATCTAGTTTCCCTAGGTTTGAGTAATTTCTTTCTGAAAAAAGTGTCATGAATAGAGTAAGTGAGGTTTGGTGGTTGCAAATGAAAATAGGAATATCTTTTGTTTCTACCACTATTTCTTCACATAATGTATTTTTCCTATGTCTTGCAATGCATTGTTGAACACATGAATACAACATGGGGTCTAAAGAATGTGCTTGTATGTACCCTATACCATTATGCTAGCTAACTTATTCATGTGCTGAATTGTTGACCACTTGTATAATATTTGAGGTTCCAAAATTGTCTTTGGCATCACTTAGCTTCCCTATACAATCAATAGCTCTAATAAAATAAGAATTAGTTGCACATGTAACTATGATATTGTTGAATGGACAGTGTTTAATATTTGTGCATCCATCAATGATAAGAGAGCAGCTCAATTTTTGGCAAAGTTTGCGACATTTCCTCGCATGAAACCACTTTAGAATACTCTCTATCAAGTAGGTTGGTGCATAGCTTATTTCTCTAGGGGGTATATGGGGAACCAATGACATTTGTTTCTTTCAACATTTGTTTGAAGTAGGGAAAATGTGTTAGATGAAATTGGATTGCATGGGCAACCAAAATCTTTGCAACTAAAAAATCAAGCACTTTCTGTGATTGCATATTCAATATCCCTACAACATTATTAGCCCTTTCATTTCTCTTGGTTGAACCCTCTCTCTGTTGATTCTTAACATTCATGGTTTGTGTAGCAATGGCATACAAGATGACTCTATTGGTATTCTCTTATTTCTTGCTCAACTTCCTTGAACAACTTAGACACCACATCCTTATAAACTAGGGTTATTTTTTCACATCTTTTTATCCCTAGCTCACCTATGCGCAAAAGATGAATCCAAACCCTTTTGTCACTGCTCATATAATTGTTGCTGCACAAATGATATAACCAAAGTTTACGCCCCCTATTTATTTTTCGGTTTGTGTATGGCTGTGCAAAATTGTAGAAGGGGTTTTCTAGGATTGAATAGGCCTTTAGCATAAATTTTAAGAGGTTAGAAGGGCATTCAAATGGGTTATTTGAACCCACAGTACTTGGAACATTGCCATACCTAGAAGAACCCCTAGTACCTCTATGGCTTCTTTGTTGAGTCGCAACCACTTCACCTTCGCTATTTTCATTGTTGGTTATATTGATTTTTTCTTTTTGTCAAAATATAGGTGCGAGTGAAAACATAAAGCAAAATACCAGAAATAACTGCTTAGATATTTGAAACTTTGAAAGAAACAAAATCATTCCGAAGTATATGTCCAAATGAACAAAGGATAGTAAACAAAAAATAATTGCTTTGATATATTTTAAACTTTGAAAGAAACAAAATCATTCGAAAGTATATGTCCAAATGAACAAAGGATAGTAAACATACATCAAATTATGTATTTTTGATGGTCTCTTGTCTTCTTCTCATTGTTCTCTTCATTTGACTGCTATTCTCTTTTTTTCTCGTTCTTGCAAAATGCAAAATGCAAAATTGATAGTGTTACCCCAAGTTTCCGGGATGGGAACGATAGGGGACGGTGGGATGAGTCCCCAAGTTTCTGATTGTTGAGGCCAAATTTGGGGACGGTGGAGGGACGGCTATATAAAATATAGGGAAAATTTAAAATATATAGGGAAATTTTAAATATTCATATGAAAGCATGGATAAAGTATGCATAATATACTATTATACATTATAGAAGCTTAACATATAACATTTGTGGTCAACATTCTGTAATGTCCCCATTTTAGTCTTATGCTCTTCATTTGGATTTAGCCTATTTCCGAAAATCCATAGGCTAAGCTGAAGCAGAAAATTAGGGTTTCCTCTTTCAGATGCTTTTTTAAGGGTTTGCATGTAAAAGGTTTCTGGGTTTTCAGATACCTCTAGGGTGGTGTGACATGCATCTCAATTTGTGAACCTTTTTGGGCACTTACTATTTATAGTAAGTCATGATGGTTGCCCGGTTTGTGCTCAAATGATATTTGGAAACACTTACTATTTATAATAAGTCGTGATATTGCTTAGTTGGCGTGCAGAGGATGTTGTGCAGACTTACTATTTATAGAAGTTTTCTATTTTTAGCATGTCTATCTTTTAGAAGTATCTGTCTAGTAGTAGTTCAATACTTTGCAGTTCAGTGTTCAGTTTGGCTTTTTGTTGGTTTTGATGTGAATTTACTATTTATAGCAAGTTGGCTATTTTTAGTAAGTCTAATTTTGGCAGTGGCATCATCAGCAGTTCAGCTCAAGTCATCTTGCTAAAACATCAATTCCAGTATTGGCATTGGCTTTGGTTATCTCCATGGATTGAGTTTTATACTTAGTCAATTTTCATGTTTTTCAATTGTACCCCACTCCTAGGCTTAATAACTTCTTGTTGTTTTAAAGAGGGGACATTAAGGGGTCATGTTGAGCATTTAATGATTTAAATAAATGCTTTATTTTTAAAATATGGAAATGGACGCCTAAAGGGGAAGTTGAATAATGTTTTATTATTTCAAAAAGTAAATGCTTAAAGGTGGCATCCCTTTTGGAAGTTGAAGTGATTCGACTTCTTGGAATTTGAAGTGTTTCATTTGCCAATTGAAACTTATATATTTCTGATTTGTGAAGAGCTGATTATGAATGTTTTGGAGAGAAAAGTTATGCTGTTGGAATTAATCTAGAACCTGACTAAGGGGAAGCTTAGCAATCCATTCTTTCTTCGGGCCTGAAACTATGGCTTGCTAGAAAGTTTTCTGAAGACCATGCTTCATTCAGGAGTGTGGATAGTACTTAATTTCAGATTTCAATTACAGACAAATTGCTGGTTTATATTCTGTTTGTACTGCTGATGACAATGGCTGAAGCGAACTTTTGCTGATAGCTTCGCCTCTAAAACTGATTTTTATATTGAGTATATGATTTTATAAGCAAGGTCAACTTCTTTGGGGGTCGTACCATTCACTGTAGATTGCATTGGGATTCGTGCCAAGTCTCCACTGATGTTTTGGCACAGCTTGCTGGTTGGAGGTTGGATGCCATGTTTGGAGGCTTCATTTGACAGTTGTTTGAAGCTTTCCGGAGCTATATTGAAGGAGTTACGTCCATTTTGGTGGTTTTCTTGCTGGTCTGATTTTTTGTATTCTCTGTTTTTGATTAGACTTGTTAGTTTTTGTTATATTGCTGGTTTGAACTTCATTTCTATATCTTTATTGTATTGTAAGAGTTAGAGGAAGTGTTACTCTAACCATTGATTGATTTGGAAGCATATATCTTTATTATTTGCAGCTGTTTAATTCATTGTAAAGCTGATTAGTAGTACTAACAGCTATTTATTTTATTTGCTGCAATTAGTTTAAATTTCATACTCCCACGATTGAGTGGTTGAGTTTAAATATTCATCTTTCTTTAATTGTAAATTTCCCCCCACTAAATAAGTGGTTGTGTGGATTGTATTGCCCCCACGTTAATAAGTGGAAGTGAGGATTTAAATGGCTGGCTTGCCGCCTTTAATAATGTAATAATCTCACCCATTGAATAAGTGGAGTATCCCCACTACTTGTGGATGCTTGCATCAACAGATGAATTGTAATTTCAGTTCAGTTTACTCCTAATAATCCTCTGACCATATGCTATCACCTCGCCCACATTGGAATGTTGGTGAACATTCTTGGTTAGAGTTACTTCCATGCTGATTTGCTTTTTGGGCTAACGCTAATCAGTGACTTGTTGCTGGCTTGTTTATTGAATTTTGGGAAAAAATTAAGGGGGAATATTTCACATTCTTTGTCAATACTTAATATGCATTGAAAATTCAGAATTAACATACATGATCATGATACAACCTCCAAGTTATAATTTATAAACTTAGATCAAATTACATAAGGTTATTTCTAGCTCACAAATTGGGCGAACATTTGTGATTACAGTGAAAATTGTTTCACCTAGGTTATTGATTACTTGGCATAGGACAATAATGAATAGCTAAGGCGTCTGAAGGCAGAATTATTGTAGTTTGGTGGGAGTGTGGACCACTAAAAGTAAATTCAATGTTGGTGTATTGTCTCATATGGATTTGAGCAGTTAAATGTTGGGACAATTGCTGCACTCAAGGAGTTTTGGGCATCAAATTACTTTAATATTCAAGCCTATTTCCAATTTTGAAGAACTTTTTAAAAATGTCAAAATGCTAAGTCCTTGGCTCTAAAACTTGTTAGTGAACAAGAAGCAAATAAACTAAAGTTTACACACTTTTGGAACAAATTATTGTTATTTTCATATATCTCTAATAGAGCAACAAATATTTATCTTGTGAGTTCCAAATATTGTGAAAGATATATGAAAATAATTTAAACCAACAACTCAAAAACCAGAAAATTGAAAACTCTTATATACTTCTCTTTTTTTTTAAAATTTTAAAACATGCTTTGACGTGTCCCCGAGACGGTTAGGGGACAGCTCAGGCGTCCCCTGGCCGTGCTTCTTAGTTTCGTGGATGTTTCCCAGCTTTTGAGAAAAAAAGGGGATACCAGGGTACCATCCTCCAGTCGTCCCCTTATACTTGGGGATAGGGAAGGGCCATTTTACGGGGGTGCGGGGAGGGGCGGGTAGCTGTAGATGCATCCTCAGGTTTCCTTGTTAAAATTGAGGGAGTTTTCTATTGTTTTTAGGTGTTAGTGTTTCTGATTTAGGTTTTGGTTTGTAAAAGGGTTGTAGAGGTCCTTGTGGGCCTCTTTGAACCCTTTTCTTTCATTTTTGTAATACTTTTTCTAAAATTGAAAGTTTCATATTTTGGGCCACAAGGGATGACTAGCTGTTCTTGTGTGTGTTAGTGGATGTTTGGATAACTTGTTGCCATCCCAAGGATGGTTCACTGTCCCTTATCATTTCCTACTATCCCTTGGTGTTTTTTACAAATATCAAAAATGTTCCTAATTTTTTCTTTTTTTTGGGGGTAGGAGTCAACCACAAGGACATTTCCTACCTATTGACATGTTTGGAACGATTAGAAATTCCTTGGAATCACATGCTTGTGAAACATAGAGTGTTTGTGTTGGTTGTGGTTTATATGAATGTTTCTTGGAGATTTGGGATTTTTTGATGGGAATAGAGTTGGCATTTTTTCCCATGATTTTTGGGGATGATAGGGGGATAAATATTAAAATAATATAAAAGAATTTAATAATTTGTATTTCTATTATACAAACATGTTAAAAGATGAAATTTTAAAAACATGAACATTTAAATATGTCTACTATAAATATAACGATGCTCCGCATATAATATTAGTCTGAAACAAATTTGATTATATGTGTGAATTTGATTTGCTTAGTGTAAACTTGTTTGGTCTCATAGACACATTGAAGACATTGCTTAACAAGAAGTAAATTACGAATTGTTTAATGTATTACCTTTAAAGTGCATAGATAACGATCTCTATTCAACTCTTTGCTGGTATTCGAATAAGCTTTGATCTCCTTTAAGATGAGATCACAAGTTTTCTTTCCATTCCATGGGTCCCCTTCTTTGATTAATGTTTTTTTTTTACAGTTTTCTACGTACTCCTAACAAATAATGCCCTCTTGTCTAGGTTCTTGGTTTTGTATAGGAAAATTATGGCCTATTCTGGAGATCCGTAGGCTAGTCAGAAGGTAAAATTAGGGTTTCCTATTTTGAAGGATGTTCTGGCTCAGAGTTGGTTGTTTCAATAGCGGATTCTTTCTGGGTTTTCAGAGAGCTTCACAATGGTATTTTCTTCTTGGCATTCTCAGCATCTTCAGGAATTTACTATTTTTAGTAAATTCTATTTCGGGCAGTGAACCTGTTGGTCTTGACACAGTTGACCTTCCTCTTCAGTTGACTCAATTGGCTTATTCAGTTCTAGCTTCGGAAAGCAGTTTCGGAGAGATAAGCTCATTCTATTTAATAGCATTATATTTTAATGTTATTCATCACCTTGGCCTAGTCTATTAACTTAATGTTATTTTAAAAGGTGGACTTGAAGGGTGGCGCCATCATTAAGTTAATATTGAATTTATTAAGGATGATTTAAAAGCCTTAAGTGGGACGCCATTTCCAAGGTTATAAATTATTAATTAAAAAGTCAAAATTGCAGCTTGAAGAAAAGGATGCCATTTGCTGAAGGTTTAGGGTTTGACTCTTAAAAGGAGATTAGGGTTTCGAGAAAGGGCAACAGAAGATTATAAAAGGAAGCCTTGGGTTCTCATTTGTTCATCTTTTGTCTATGCTAATGTTATGCTGCCGAAATGGTTGCGGGATTGCTTGGAGGAATGAATGCCTCCTAGTCTGGGCTCGACTTCGTGCTTGAGAGATAGCACCTAGTAGAGAGGTTTGATTATTTGAGCGTTTTTATAGTAAGTTTTGCATTGTAGCTTGAGTTAATGTTTGTAGATCAAATCTGCTCTTTACTTCAATTTCTGAGTTGCTGTTTTGTACGGCTGAAAGTTGTTTTTCCTCATATGTCAAAAAATACAAAAAAATATTCTTCTGGGTATTGTTCATATCCCTCTGTCTGGGTAGGGCGAACCATTGTCTCAAGTTTCAGATTTTTTAGATCAGCATTTATTTTTTAAAGCAAAATCGCCCTCTAGCTGGGCCGTACATTTATGTACTGTCTTGGGATTCGTGCAAGAAATAAATGTTAGCATTTTTAGGATGTTTCCTGTTGTCATCTTGGGCGCCATCATATTAGGGGTATAATGCATCAGAGTTAATGTCAATTGAGTGAGAAATGAGAGATTTATGAGCTAATCATTAGATCCTGGAGTTGCTGATTATATGTTCTAAGCGCAGGTCTGTCAAACAGATTTGATTAAATCTGCATCTTTCTGTTGGGATTGGTGTTGAGATTTCATTGTATACTTTGCAGAAGCTTCCTTGTTGAATGCATCATTTGAAAGAGCATCTTAAGTCTTGATATTGCAGGCAATGACATCTTTGTAAGCTGGTAGGTACTGACCAGTTGTTCTTATTATTGCTCATCGTTATTTGTAATACTTATTCTTCCTTCAGTTTTGTTGTAATAGATAAATCTCCGCCCTATGGTAACTACTCTCCCATTCTGGGTGTTGAGTCCTTTCATCTTTCAGCATTTCTCTTTCAAGCATTGTTATTGTAATCACTCCGTCATATGGTCGCCCCTCACTCCGTATTGGATTGGGTAGCACATACTTGACGTTGAGTTCCCTTTCAGCATTTAGAGTAGAAGACCCTCTGACCATATGCTCGCTATCATTGGCGCCATTCTTGGTTAGAGTTGCTTTCAGCATAAGCAGTTTAAATTTAGATCCTCTGACCAATGCTCGCCATCATCGGCACCATACTGGTTAGAGTTGCTTCAATACGTTTGGGTTTATCTTCTAACCTTAACGGGTACTTTGATTGTAATGTTGTAATTTGCAATTGTTGAAAAAGAAAAAAAAAAAATTGGCTCGGAATATTTCAGTGGTATCAGAGCCAAGATCCTACCATCCTGTGCCCAACAAAGTTCATTTGACAGATGAGTGACAGAGATACCAGACACTACGTACAGAAAGAGATGACTACAGAGAAGTCACTACTTGAGTTAATGCATGAACTGTGTACGCTAATGAAGGATCCTGACATAAAATGGGGAGTCAGAAAGATTTATGCTAAGTCTGAAAGTCGGGATAGAAAGGTGCACATGCCACATCATATTGATCGTGAGCTTGAAGGAGAAACCGTGACAGTTGAAGAGTGTGGGGAAGAGCCCCATAATACGCCCCTTGACTTGCGTGTGATAGCAAGTGATGTAGATCAGTTCGGTGAGAAGAATATAGCAGCAAACTTGAATCCTAATTTGGATTCATCCCATGAAGGTTTTGAGACTCAGGGCTTCATAGAGGATATTGGTAATGATTTCGAGGTGTTTGTACCTCCTCTTGTTGAAGATTTAGTGATGGATAGTTTTCCTCTTGTTGCTGTTCAAACTCCTCAAGAGTTTTCACAAGATGAATCTATTACAAGTGATCAAGAAGACCTTTATGGCATGCATATGACTGTTCATGATGAGATCAGAAACATACCTATAGATGATAGGTTCATTGAAGATAAGGATGATAAAAAATTTCAAACAGCTAGCTCTAAAGATTCCTTACTTCATTTCAGTGACAGTGTTAAGGGTGGTTTTGGGTTTGAACTTCAAACCCAACCATTGGAGGGAGGTATTTATGAAGACATCAGCTTTAGTGATTTGGGAGTTGACCTATTCCAAGAATCAACAATCCAAATGTTGCACAAAGAACACTTTTCTTGTGATCAAAACAATCAACCTCTCACCATTTGGGATCCAGGTGTGAGGGCACTTAGTGATGACAAACCGGTATGGGATGAATTTCCCTTTGATCCGGATGAAGAAATGGAACTTGTTAAGGGTTCTCTATCAGCAGACAATGGTGTTAATATGCTTAAGTTTGAGGTTGCTTTCAAGTTTGATCAAAGTAACATGGAAGAGGAAACAGAGTTTGAGGGCCATATGGCTCTTGAAGATGAAAGGTTTGGAGGAATTACCAAACACAAATCTGATTTATCAAGGCATGAAGCTGATTGCAATCAACGAATTGAAGGCTTAGTGGAGTGTGATGCCTTCCACGACATTGAGCATTCTCCACTAGTTGGTGGTGAAATACAAGAATGTTGGAGCAACAATGAGGGCAGCAAAAGCGTGAAACGAAGTTCTGATTTTCAGTTGCAGCCTATCAACAATTCACCATCTTCGCATTCTTATGAGTGTGAAGGCCAACCTGAGGTGTCCGTTGAAGATGAAGTGCGAGCCCTATCTAGATTTGATCGCACACATAGTCTGATTGAAGGGCTTATTGGGGAGGCTCAGCTTGAAGAGAGACAAAGAGGAGTGAAGGATGAAGTTGCTCTTCCCAATTTGTGTAATGTCCCCTTTTCAAGCCTGACAGTTCTGTGACCGTTAGCCTTTCCTTGGGAACCCCGAGGCTAGTCGGAAGTTAAAATTAGGGTTTCCTAATTTTGAGGAGGTCATTGTTCGGAGTTGATAGTTTTAATGGCGGATTCCTTCTGGGTTTTCAGAGGGCTTCGCGGTGGTATGTTCGTCTCAGCATTCAGAGTACTTTTTGGAATTTACTATTTTTAGTAAATTCTATTTTTGGCAGCTTGTCAGATGATGTTCAGCTCGGTTGACTTCCTGTTTCAGTGGTCAGATGTTTGACTCAGTTTTGGCTTCAGTGCATCTCCGGAGGGATAAGCTAAGTTATTTCATTAAAAGGCACATTTAAATATTATATTTTAATGTTGACCTTGGGCCTAGACTTAATAACTTAATGTTGTGTTTAAAAGGTGGGTCCTTGAGGGTGGCGCCCTCATTGAGAAATGATTTAATATTTCCTAAGTCAAAACAAAGGTTTGAGGGGCGCTTATTTCAAAAAAGATGATATTTAATTAAAATATCAATTCTTAATGCCTTGAAGAGAAAGTACGCCTTCTTGAGGAGATGAAGGATTTGACCTAAAGAAGATGTTAGGGTTTCGTGAAGTCAAACGAAACTTATAAAAAGAGGGCTTGTGCATCAGTTTTGGGGATCTTTGGAAAATACACTGTTATGCTGCCGGATTGGCTCTGGAACCGCTTCGAGGAATGAAGGCCTCCTAGTATTGGCATCTCTTCTCGTTTGTAAGACAACGACTAGTGATGATTCTTAGTTTAGTTGTGATCTTTCATTATTGTGAGTTGTAATCTGCATATTGCATATTAGATTTCTGTTCTGCATATTAGCCATGTCTTAGAATTGCTCGTTTGCTACAGCAGATTTGCATTTTTACTTGTAACTCAAAAAAGACCAAAAAATAGATTGTGGGTATTGTTCCATTCTATTCTCCTAGGCTAGGCGCCATTGTTTGTAAGTCTGCAGATTTTTTGAAGGAGTATCTGAATTTTAGAGCAAAGTCGACCCTATCAGCTGGGCCGTACCATTCACAAAATCTTGGGATTTGTGCATTTATTATAAGTGGCTTTTCAAGTCTGTCTTGTGCTTCTAGTTTGAGCGCCTCCTTGTTAAGGGTGTTTTGCCTTCAGTATCTAGTATTTTGAATCAGTTTCTAGGTAGATCTGATCTATTTTATAAATCTGTGTTGCTGGTTTTATGAAGAAAAATACAGTACTGTTATAACAGCATATAGGGATCTGCACTTTCGTTCTTGGATGGGCGTTGGGAACTCTTAACGTCTTCGCGGAGACATCATTGAAGATTGCACAAGTTGAAAGAGGTTGGATCTATTTCTATTCATGCAAGTTAAGCTTTATTCTTGGCAATCATTGAATGCTTCAATATTATTGCAATATTCTCAAATGCTGATTTGTAACTGGTAGCAAGTAGTCATCTTCCAAATTGTATGCTGGCAGTAGTACTGTCGGTCCTTAGATTCTTGCTCAGTCAGATTGTAATGTTCTTCTCTCTTTCAGCATTTTGATATTGTATGTAATCCATCTCCGCCCTATGGTCGCTACTATCCCATTCTGGGTTAGAAAGCACATCCTGGGTGTTGAGAGTCTTCAGCTTTCAGCATTTTCTTTCAAGCAGTAGATTTTGTATCCACTCCGTCATATGGTCGCCCCTCACTCCGCATTGGATTGGGTAGCACATACTTGACGTTGAGTTCCTTTCTGCAAGTAGAATAGAAGACCCTCTGACCAATGCTCACCTTCAGCGGTGCCATTCTGGTTAGAGTTACAGTTTAAGCAGTCTCATTTAGATCCTCTGACCAATGCTCGCCATCATCGGCGCCATTCTGGTTAGAGTTGTTTACCTGCACGTTTTGGTTTTCTCATCTAACCTTAACGGGTGCACTGCTTGTAATTTGTTAATTGAAAACACAAAAAAAAATTGGCTCAGAATATTTCAGTGGTATCAGAGCCACGTATCCTGCCATCCTGTGAAATCAGCCTTCTATGAGTGACAGAGAACAGAGGTATTTGGCAAGAGTATACAAGAGAGGTACAGTTCAGACACAGTTGCATCAAGCCCCAGAAGGTCACACAGCTTCCGAGGTTTTGAGGGCTAATTGGGAGCCTTCACAAGAAACAGAAATGGGGGATAATGAAAGAAGTTCTGGCAACAGAGGTGACAGTGGGAAGGGTATAGACAATTCAGCCAATTTGGGTCAAGGACTCGATAAGAAGATGGATGCCATGATGGATATGTTTTCTCTCCTGTTGGGGAGATTGGGTCCCAATATTCCACAACACAACACAGGGCATACCGGGGAGCACAGTGCTTCCAACCCGCACAATGGTCATGTTGCCCAACCTGCAGTGAGCAACACTTACATTTCTGCTAGACCATTCAAACCCACGTTTTTGACACCAGCAATCCCACAGCCTGATCCTGAAGAAAATGTTTCATCCTTGGAGAGGGTGAGGATAGGCCGAACAGAGTATGACACCCTTCCTGATGAAGTAAAACTTGACATGTCCTTCAATGATTACATGGAGTATAGAAGGAAGGATAGAGGCCAAGGGAGAAACTATGATCAAAGAAGAACCCCAGCACAAGGAGATTGGAATCAAGCTCTCAACAAGGTTACGCTTGCCCATTTTGATGGAAGCGATAATAATTCTGCTCGAGCTTGGTTACAAAAACTAGACAACTATTTGGCACTTAGGCCAATGGCTGAAGAAGAAGCGATTAGATTCGCTACGCTACACCTAGATGGGGTGGCGCATGAATGGTGGTACCATGGCCTAGTCACCTTAGGTCATGGGTCTATCACTAGCTACGATGAGTTCACCAATAGACTCATTGAGAGGTTCGAGAAGAAGGACCCAGAAGTGCATTTTAGGGAGTTGGCACAGTTGAGACAATATGGCACTGTGGATGCCTACATAGCTGAGTTTCAAAGACTTTCAGTTATGGTCACTGGAATCACAGAGAGAAGATTAGTAATCCTATTCACTGAAGGATTGATGGAGCCAATCAAGGGTTGGATCAAAGCTTTTGATCCACCGTCCCTACAAGAAGCAATGAAAAAAGCTAGAAACATGGAGTGGGCTGCTCCCAAAGCAAAGTTCCATTCCAAACCAGCTTTTCACAAAGGGGATAGAGGGAAAAAGTTTCATCAGAAGCCTCACCATAAGGAGTTTAAACCACAGAAACCTCATGGCTCAAGATTGGATCCAGAGACTATCAATGAACTCCGAAGGAAGGGGTTATGTTTCCGTTGTTGGGAAAAATGGTCCCAAGATCATGTGTGCCCAAAGGGTGCTAAAATTCATCAAATTGAGTTCTATACAGCTGATGAAAGCAATTCTGATTTTTCTGATCAGCAAGCTGATTTTGAGGACAGCGATGAAGAAAATACTCCAGAAGAGTCTGAAGGTGAAAAAGAAAGTGGTGGTACATTAGCTCAACTTTCGAGCTTCCAAAAGAATGAGTCCTTTAAAGTTCGTGGGATGATCAAAGGGCAACGTATTGTTGCTTTAATTGACACTGGTGCAACACATAACTTCATAGACGAAGTTGTGGTGGCAAAGAAAGGATTGCAAACAGAAGACTTTGAAGGGTTCAGAGTTATGGTTGCGGATGGGTTTCACATCTCATGCACCAAGAGGATTCCGAACATGTCAATGCAATTGGGCAATTACGAAGTCAAGGATGACTTCTATGTGGTCAATATTGGAGATACGGATGCTGTCCTTGGCATTCAATGGCTGCGATCTCTCGGAGAGATCTCTCTAAATCTGCAAACTATGGAGTTGAAGTTTCAATCCGATGGGAAGAAGGTGGTGTTGAGAGGAATGTCAAATGGTGGCCCTCGGATTGTATCATTCAAGAGGATGGCGAAGTTGATACGTCATGATCAAGTGGAGTGGGCTGCTGAGTGCATGATTCTTCCAGCGAGTCCAGCTGAAACTAAAGTAGAGCATCCTCCTGATATCAAATCTTTACTCACCAAAAAGAGTAAAGTGTTTGCTGATTTACCTCCTGGACCTCCTCCTGATCGAGGTTTAGAACACATCATAGAGCTCAAGGAAGGAGCTAAACCGGTGATCACAACTCCATATCGGTATCCGAAGAGGCAAAAGGATGAGATCGAGAAGAATATCCGAGAACTTTTGGAGATGGGTTTCATACGCCCAAGCAAGAGCCCCTTTGCATCTGCAGTGGTTCTTGTGAAAAAGAAGGATGGTACCATGCGCATGTGCGTGGACTATCGTGCTTTGAACCAAAGCACCATCAAGAATAGATACCCCATTCCCAGAATAGATGAGCTCATTGATGAGCTACATGGGGCTAAGTTCTTTTCAAAGATTGATCTGAGGTCGGGTTACCATCAGATACGAATGAGGGGGTCAGATGTGGAAAAAACAGCTTTCAGATGTCACTATGGCCATTTTGAATTCTTAGTCATGCCATTTGGGTTGACTAACGCTCCGGCAACCTTTCAGTCTTGCATGAACCGTGTCTTCCAGAATCAGTTACGAAGGTTTGTGCTGATATTTTTTGATGACATTCTGATCTACAGCAAGACGTGGGAGGATCACCTCAAGCACTTGGAGGAAGTGCTCAGTATCATGGAATCTGAGAGCTTGTTTGCTAAAGCTTCCAAATGTGAATTTGGAATGGTGGAGTTACTGTACCTTGGCCACATAATCAGTGCTGAGGGAGTAAAGGTGGATCCGGAAAAAATCAAAGCAGTAGTTGATTGGCCACCTCCTGAGAGCTTGACTCAGTTGAAGGGTTTTCTGGGTCTGTGTGGTTTTTATCGGAGGTTCGTAAAGGGGTATTCTCAGAATGCGGCTCCCCTTACTGATCTCACCAAAAAGGGAGCCTTTGTTTGGTCAGAAAAGGCTCAAGTTGTTTTTGACAAATTTAAGAAGATCATGAGCTCGTGCCCAGTTTTGGCTATCCCTGATTTCTCCAAGCCATTCGAGCTGCAGTGTGATGCATCGGGTGAAGGAGTTGGTGCTGTCCTGATGCAAGACAAACACCCTATTGTGTTTGAAAGCCGAAAATTAAGGGGTGTGGAAAGGTCATATTCAATTTATGACAAAGAAATGCTTGCCATTATGCATGCATTAGCCAAGTTCCGACAGTACTTGGTGGGGAATAAGTTCGTGGTTAAAACAGACCACAATAGCCTCAAGCATTTTATGCACCAGAAGGATTTAAATGAGAGGCAACAGAAATGGGTGAGTAAGCTTCAAGCTTACGACTTTGACATTGAATATGTCAAAGGGAAAAATAATGTCGTGGCCGATGCTCTCTCCAGAAGGCCTCATCTTAGCTCATTGTGTGAGCTTACTGCAGATTGGAGAGACATGTTGCTTGCTGATTATGCAAAAAATCAGTTTGCAACCAGCATTCTGGAAGGTACTTTCCATGATGAAAAGTACCAGGTGGTTGAGGGTTTGATTCAGTATAAGGGAAGAATCTTTCTGGTGGCTGATTCTAAGCTCAAGAAGAAGATTCTTTTGAATTTTCATGACATTCCAGTTGCTGGTCACCAAGGGTTTTTCAAGACCTATAGGCAGATCCGAGAAAGGTTTTCTTGGAAAGGTTTGAAGAGGGAGGTTCAACGTTACATTCAGGAATGTCCTGTTTGTCAAGCAAATAAAAATGAGCACACATTGCCAGCCGGTTTGCTGCAACCACTTCCAATTCCCAATCAAAAATGGGAAAGCATTTCAATGGATTTCATCACTGGGTTGCCCAAGGCTCAAGGGAAGGATTGCATTTACGTGGTAGTTGACAGATTAACCAAGTTTGCTCATTTCTTTGCCATTACCAGTACTTTTTCTGCAGCTCAAGTTGCAGATTTGTTTTTTCGAGAAGTGTTTAGGCTTCATGGTTTGCCAAAGAATATTGTAAGTGATAGGGACAGCAAGTTCCTAAGTACTTTTTGGCAGGAAGTTTTCAGAATGAGTGGTACTGTGCTCACTCCAAGCACGAGTTATCACCCCTCAAACTGATGGGCAAACAGAAGTGGTGAACAAGTGGTTGGAAGGCTACTTGAGAAATTATGTGTCAGAACAGCAGAAAGCTTGGGTTAAGTGGCTGCATATAGGCGAGTACTGCTACAACTCTACCTTCCATATGTCAATCAAAATGTCTCCTTTCTTGGCACTTTATGGATATGAAGCACCCAGCTTTGCAGATTTGGTGTTTGGTGACAGCAAAGCACCATTAGCCAAGGATTTGTTGCAGCATAGTCAGGACATAATGAGATCCTTGAAGGATAATTTGCAGATTGCACAAAATCAGCAGAAGTTGTATGCTGATCAGAAGCGTGTAGAGCGTTCTTTTGAGGTTGGGGATATGGTCTATCTCCGTTTACAACCTTACAGACAGTCAACTCTCAAGAAGAGTGGAGCTGAGAAGCTCAAACCTCGCTTCTATGGGCCGTTTAGGGTCATCAGAAAGGTTGGGGCTGTAGCTTATGAATTAGAGCTACCTTCAGATAGCAGAGTGCATAACGTCTTCCACGTGTCTCGCCTCAAGAAGGCACTTGGACACAATGTGGTTGCTTCTTCACAGTTGCCACCGTTGGACGAAGAAGGACAGTTGGTTCTGGTTCCCGAGTCGATACTTGACTTCAGAGAACGTTCCTTGAGGAATAGAACTATCAGAGAATGTTTGGTAAAGTGTAAGAACCTGCCTATGGAGGATGCAACTTGGGAAAGTGATGAGATAATGCAGCATCCTAGTTTGCAATTGCTTGAGGACAAGCAATCTTGGGGAGGGCGGACTGTAATGTCCCCTTTTCAAGCCTGACAGTTCTGTGACCGTTAGCCTTTCCTTGGGAACCCGGAGGCTAGTCGGAAGTTAAAATTAGGGTTTCCTAATTTTGAGGAGGTCATTGTTCGGAGATGATAGTTTTAATGGCGGATTCCTTCTGGGTTTTCAGAGGGCTTCGCGGTGGTATGTTCGTCTCAGCATTCAGAGTACTTTTTGGAATTTACGATTTTTAGTAAATTCTATTTTTGGCAGCTTGTCAGATGATGTTCAGCTCGGTTGACTTCCTGTTTCAGTGGTCAGATGTTTGACTCAGTTTTGGCTTCAGTGCATCTCCGGAGGGATAAGCTAAGTTATTTCATTAAAAGGCACATTTAAATATTATATTTTAATGTTGACCTTGGGCCTAGACTTAATAACTTAATGTTGTGTTTAAAAGGTGGGTCCTTGAGGGTGGCGCCCTCATTGAGAAATGATTTAATATTTCCTAAGTCAAAACAAAGGTTTGAGGGGCGCTTATTTCAAAAAAGATGATATTTAATTAAAATATCAATTCTTAATGCCTTGAAGAGAAAGTACGCCTTCTTGAGGAGATGAAGGATTTGACCTAAAGAAGATGTTAGGGTTTCGTGAAGTCAAACGAAACTTATAAAAAGAGGGCTTGTGCATCAGTTTTGGGGATCTTTGGAAAATACACTGTTATGCTGCCGGATTGGCTCTGGAACCGCTTCGAGGAATGAAGGCCTCCTAGTATTGGCATCTCTTCTCGTTTGTAAGACAACGACTAGTGATGATTCTTAGTTTAGTTGTGATCTTTCATTATTGTGAGTTGTAATCTGCATATTGCATATTAGATTTCTGTTCTGCATATTAGCCATGTCTTAGAATTGCTCGTTTGCTACAGCAGATTTGCATTTTTACTTGTAACTCAAAAAAGACCAAAAAATAGATTGTGGGTATTGTTCCATTCTATTCTCCTAGGCTAGGCGCCATTGTTTGTAAGTCTGCAGATTTTTTGAAGGAGTATCTGAATTTTAGAGCAAAGTCGACCCTATCAGCTGGGCCGTACCATTCACAAAATCTTGGGATTTGTGCATTTATTATAAGTGGCTTTTCAAGTCTGTCTTGTGCTTCTAGTTTGAGCGCCTCCTTGTTAAGGGTGTTTTGCCTTCAGTATCTAGTATTTTGAATCAGTTTCTAGGTAGATCTGATCTATTTTATAAATCTGTGTTGCTGGTTTTATGAAGAAAAATACAGTACTGTTATAACAGCATATAGGGATCTGCACTTTCGTTCTTGGATGGGCGTTGGGAACTCTTAACGTCTTCGCGGAGACATCATTGAAGATTGCACAAGTTGAAAGAGGTTGGATCTATTTCTATTCATGCAAGTTAAGCTTTATTCTTGGCAATCATTGAATGCTTCAATATTATTGCAATATTCTCAAATGCTGATTTGTAACTGGTAGCAAGTAGTCATCTTCCAAATTGTATGCTGGCAGTAGTACTGTCGGTCCTTAGATTCTTGCTCAGTCAGATTGTAATGTTCGTCTCTCTTTCAGCATTTTGATATTGTATGTAATCCATCTCCGCCCTATGGTCGCTACTATCCCATTCTGGGTTAGAAAGCACATCCTGGGTGTTGAGAGTCTTCAGCTTTCAGCATTTTCTTTCAAGCAGTAGATTTTGTATCCACTCCGTCATATGGTCGCCCCTCACTCCGCATTGGATTGGGTAGCACATACTTGACGTTGAGTTCCTTTCTGCAAGTAGAATAGAAGACCCTCTGACCAATGCTCACCTTCAGCGGTGCCATTCTGGTTAGAGTTACAGTTTAAGCAGTCTCATTTAGATCCTCTGACCAATGCTCGCCATCATCGGCGCCATTCTGGTTAGAGTTGTTTACCTGCACGTTTTGGTTTTCTCATCTAACCTTAACGGGTGCACTGCTTGTAATTTGTTAATTGAAAAAACAAAAAAAAATTGGCTCGGAATATTTCAATTTGCAACTTATCAGAGACTTTTTGGAAACATTGAAATCTGATTACATACACTTGATTGAAGATCGGGATCATGCCATTGAACTTGCAAAGAAGACTTTCAGTGCTTTCCAAGGAAAAGAGAGAAAGGTTGATGAGCTTACTTATGAGCTTGAATTAACAAAGGCTATGTTAGAAGAAACTCAAGTAGCATTAATGGAGGTAGAAGATCAGATTTGTTGATTTCAAACTTTCTAAGGAACAAGAGAATGCACAAAGAGCTGAAGAAATCAAACAAGTAATTGAGGAGCTTGATAGCCTTCAAGGGGAGTTTGATCTTGAAAGTCTCTCAAAAAAATCAAAAGTTGCATGTGTTGATTTGGAGCAGCAAGATGAAAAGGATAACTTTCAAGTTTATGATAATCCTCTCTTTGAAGTGGGTGTTGAGGAAACTTATGATAATCCTCTTTTTGTGATGGAAGATGAAACATCAATTGATAATAGCATGAAATGGGATCTTGATGAAGTTTCTCGACACAATATGGAATGTGATTTTCAGCTTATTGAAGATTTGCAAGCCAAACATGAGGGAGATTCGCTCCTTGAAATTGGTAATCTTCCAAGAAGATTGTTTGATCAAGTGTGCTTAAGAGGGATTGAGGATGCAGTCTTCACTTTGGAAAATGGACCAAAATATGGTGATTGCACTCTAGTCAATCCATTCCTTGGGTTGAGTGATGCTAGTCTGTTCTGGGAGTTGAATTTGAAGTCATCCTATGTTTCATGCTTCAGTGTTCCTGAAGCTTTCATGGATAGGTTTCAAAGGTTCATCAGAGGGAATGCCAATTTTACAAGTATGCACTTGATTTTGACCAGCACTCAGAGATGTGCTATGTTTCCTTGCCGGAGTGTTGGAGATTATTTTCAGTTGGGTATCCAAGCTTGGGATTCTCAACATGGGTTGATGGAGCATACAGTTTGTGGAAAGAAGAATTTATGGAGGAACAAGAATCAAATTTTCAGACTTTTTGGTGTTGTTCTCTTCTTTAGCAGCTTCTTGATGGTTCCATTTGTTCATCAACAAAGGGATTGGAGAGAGATTTTGAGCATGGGTTGGAGAAATGAACGATTGGTTGCTCTTGAGAGTGTTTCTCGGCTAAGACCAGGACAGATTTTGAGACTCGAGCTTGCTGGTTTGAGGCAGACCAGCCACCTTACATGTTGCGTTTCTCGCATTCAGGAGAGTTGGTTCATCACTCCTGATCAAAGAAGTGGTAGTTTTCTCATGGAGATGAATCTAGCGTGTTTTCCAACCACCTTGGAGGTGTCACCTTGCAGCTCGATGGTCATCTCACATGCTCACGCTTGGGATTTTGAGTGGTGTTGTTGTTTTCCTTTGGGTAGGACTCGAGAATCAGATTGCACTACGCTGATCCTAGCCTTGATTAGCAGCAATTTTTTGGTCCTTCACACCTTTCCTACTCTCCAAATGCATCTTATGATGGTTGGTGATGTAAACTTTGACAATTTACTCTCAGTATTGATTCAGGACAGCAGTCTCTCACATGCTTTGGTTCACCATTCTGAGACTCATGGGGCTGGAACTCTGATTGTTTTCTGTAGTTTTCATGGTTGTGTCAGTATAATTCCGATGAGGCATAGTAGCTTCATGCGGAGGCATGAGTATGAGTTCGTTGAGTTCTTGCAAAGGATTGCTTTCCTCCTTGCAAGAAGATTTGTAGAGGTCACACTGGCAGTCATGGTTCCATTTGTTACCATGTGGAGGTATGCTGAGGAGTTCGATTTTGATTTAAGTAGACTATCTTTCCTGTTGCTTAGAATTGTGATTGACAGTAGTATGGTTGATACTGTTAATTCGGGTCATTGTGGACATGAGATGTTGCATGATTTTGATTCCCCTCCTTTAAGATCTTTCGGTTTGAGTATCATGGATGGTAACACTTTGGGGTTACAAGGAAGGTTAGTGCAGCATAGGCATGATGATTTCACGGATGTGATCAGAGTGGAGCAGCATCGACATGGTGGGTTCTTCCTGCGATTGGTTTGGGAACCAGGGATCATACTGGTTGCGTATGGATTAGTTTTAAAATTTCTGGAGTTGTGGTGGTATTGCTTGAGGACAAGAAATTTTGGGAAGGGCGGATTATAATGTCCCCTTCTCGAGCATGATCTTTCCAGTGACCGTTGGCCTATTCCGGAGATCCGTAGGCTAGTCGGAAGGTAAAATTAGGGTTTCCTATTTTGAAGGATGTTCTGGCTCAGAGTTGGTTGTTTCAATAGCAGATTCTTTCTGGGTTTTCAGAGAGCTTCGCAATGGTATTTTCTTCTTGGCATTCTGAGCATCTTCAGGAATTTACTATTTTTTAATAAATTCTATTTCGGGCAGTGAACTTGTTGGTCTTGACATAGTTGACCTTCCTCTTCAGTTGACGCAATTGGCTTATTCAGTTCTAGCTTCGGAAAGCAGTTTCAGAGAGATAAGCTCATTCTATTTAATAGCATTATATTTTAATGTTATTCATCACCTTGGCCTAGTCTATTAACTTAATGTTATTTTAAAAGGTGGACTTGAAGGGTGGCGCCATCATTAAGTTAATATTGAATTTATTAAGGATGATTTAAAAGCCTTAAGTGGGACGCCATTTCCAAGGTTATAAATTATTAATTAAAAAGTCAAAATTGCAGCTTGAAGAAAAGGACGCCATTTGCTGAAGGTTTAGGGTTTGACTCTTAAAAGGAGATTAGGGTTTCGAGAAAGGGCAACGGAAGATTATAAAAGGAAGCCTTGGGTTCTCATTTGTTCATCTTTTGTCTATGCTAATGTTATGCTGCCGAAATGGTTGCGGGATTGCTTCGAGGAATGAATGCCTCCTAGTCTGGGCTCGACTTCGTGCTTGAGAGATAGCACCTAGTAGAGAGGTTTGATTATTTGAGCGTTTTTATAGTAAGTTTTGCATTGTAGCTTGAGTTAATGTTTGTAGATCAAATCTGCTCTTTACTTCAATTTCTGAGTTGCTGTTTTGTATGGCTGAAAGTTGTTTTTCCTCATATGTCAAAAAATACAAAAAAATATTCTTCTGGGTATTGTTCATATCCCTCTGTCTGGGTAGGGCGAACCATTGTCTCAAGTTTCAGATTTTTTAGATCAGCATTTATTTTTTAAAGCAAAATCGCCCTCTAGCTGGGCCGTACATTTATGTACTGTCTTGGGATTCGTGCAAGAAATAAATGTTAGCATTTTTAGGATGTTTCCTGTTGTCATCTTGGGCGCCATCATATTAGGGGTATAATGCATCAGAGTTCATGCCAATTGAGTGAGAAACGAGAGATTTATGAGCTAATCATTGGATCCTAGAGTTGCTGATTATATGTTCTAAGCGCAGGTCTGTCAAACAGATTTGATTAAATCTGCATCTTTCTGTTGGGATTGGTGTTGAGATTTCATTGTATACTTTGCAGAAGCTTCCTTGTTGAATGCATGATTTGAAAGAGCATCTTAAGTCTTGATATTGCAGGAAATGACATCTTTGTAAGCTGGCAGTAGTACTGACCAGTTGTTCTTATTATTGCTCATCGTTATTTGTAATACTTATTCTTCCTTCAGTTTTGTTGTAATAGATAAATCTCCGCCCTATGGTAGCTACTCTCCTATTCTGGGTTAGCAAGCACATTCTGGGTGTTGAGTCCTTTCATCTTTCAACATTTCTCTTTCAAGCATTGTTATTGTAATCACTCCGTCATATGGTCGCCCCTCACTCCGTATTGGATTGGGTAGCACATACTTGACGTTGAGTTCCCTTTCAGCATTTAGAGTAGAAGACCCTCTGACCATATGCTCGCCATCATTGGCGCCATTCTTGGTTAGAGTTGCTTTCAGCATAAGCAGTTTAAATTTAGATCCTCTGACCAATGCTCGCCATCATCGTCGCCATACTGGTTAGAGTTGCTTCATTACATTTGGGTTTATCTTCTAACCTTAACGGGTACTTTGATTGTAATGTTGTAATTTGCAATTGTTGAAAAAGAAAAAAAAAAAATTGGCTCGGAATATTTCACCTTACAAGTAAGAAAGACAATGAATACAATTTCAACTAAGTGCAAGTATATTAAAAATCTAACCTTGAGCCTTCTTTAGCTTCAAGCGAACATTGTGGTGAGCAAACACCAAGTCATTCGTTCGTTGTTGTGTTAGGTAGTTGTGTTTCTTGGAGTGTATGTGTTCAAAAACACTTCAAGTACGCTCACAAGCGGATGAGTTGCATGGCTAGCTCAAAATGCATCTCGCCATTCCATCTAGAGATTTTGGTTTCATGACCAAAATAATCCCACCATTGTGCTGCAAAAGGACATTACATGGAGATATCATGTAAAAATATCTTAGAATAATCTTAACACATAATGATCATGTCCACAAAATAGAGAGAATGTCATAGGTTCATAGAGTCTACCTAGTTGCACAGTCTTCCTGCCTTCCGCGACAGCCTTAGATGAGAGAAAACCCCTTGCTTGCTTGTACATTGCAAAGTCTACCACAACTGTTTGCCATTGTTCTGTGGTAGCAAACTTTTTTTCCATGCATATGAATAAGACTTGTGAAACCTCACCATCATCATGTCTAAATGAAGAGTTATAGAATAAACTTGGATTAATAGTCCCTATTATTTTTCATTTTACCCCTCATCACCTTCTTGGCCCTATCCATGGCCTCGTACAAATATCCCATGGGGGATTTATCCCCATCCATTAGTCTCAAGACTTTTACTAGAGACTCTGAAAATTCTACAACTTGTTTAGCTGCATCTCAATAACTAGTAGAGTACATGTACCCTGCCACAACTATGCCATGTAGTTGATTTGTGAAGCTAGACTCCATCCAGTCATTTGAAGCAAACGGTAATTTCAAATTCACTTTTTGTTAGCAAAGAGTTTGTAGTACAAGGAAGTTTGTTGCAAATCTTGTCACTCCTGGTCAAACTAGCTCCTTGTCCTCTGTGAAAGTACACATCATACACAAAACCCTTGTGTGATTATAATTGAATTTTTTAACTCTGCGAGCCTTTTGCAATACCTCCTTTACCCTTTCAAGTTTTCCAATTTCCTCAAGGGTTAGATCAAGGCAATGTGCTCCACATGGGGTAAAAAGTATAGAGGGGTATTTGTCGTTCAAGACTCTCCCGACAACAACACAAGTAACAACATTGTCTGTAATAAATTGAACCACATTTTGTGCTACTTCTTTTACCACCCTGCCAAACATCTCAAACAATGCAACTGCAGATTTGATTGTATTTGATTCATCCTTAGGTGTCAGAAATATAGTGCCAATTTCACAAGAGACAAGGAAGTTGATGAGGATTCGTTTCCTTCTGTCTGTCCATCCATTCGACATTATGGTTCAACCAATCCTTGGCCACTATAGTTTACAGTCCTTAAGAACATCATTAATATCCTATATTGCATCATTGAGTATACCAACCCTCAATGTCTTGTAATATGGGGCTTTTAACCTAGGACCCATAGTTGCAATAGCATCCACCATACCTTACCAATATGGTGACCTAGCAACATGAAATGGCATACTAGAGTAGTACCAAAAGTTTCCAATCGCCATCTTTGTTTGTTCATGGACATTCTTCCTCCATCCTATACTCTCCAAAGTGGTCTATGATTCTAGTGTAGTATGAGGTGTGAAGAAAGCATTAATGTTTCCTCCACCTTTGTTTGGGCCACATGTTGTAGAAGAAGGTGTTGACCCTGATTCTCTCAAAAATTGATTTGTACCATCTTCCTCATTCAAGCAATTCGTTCTAGCATTTGTAGAATTAGAACCTATTTCAACTCTGGTTCTTGCTCTTTTTGCCTTGTTTTCAGGAATTGCATGGAGCTTGTCTTGCTTGATATGTGACATTTGTATGGCATGCTTTGCAAGGAGTGCTATTATTTCCTGGCTCCTTTGCCAAGTGCCATTTGAAGGGGTAAATGTCACTAGTGATATCATTTAGACAGCAGTTGCATTTAACCTTTGTTGTACCCGAAATTGATGTGCAATGTGTCCTCGCAAAGTCTTTTTGATGTGGCATTATGATGAAATCTGCAAAATTGTTTTAATTCATTCTAGATTTCCATCAAAGGCCAGAAGATAGTTTGAACTTTGAAGACATGAATGATAATGTTTGAAGGCAATGTGTCAATCTACTAGTGCATTCCAATCAAAGAGGTTCCTAGGCAGAAGCTAATATTGTGAGATGATGATGAGTAATCAAACATTTATGAATATATTTAAGAAAACAACTTCAAGTTGTTAACCAACCCTACAACGGTGAAAGTAGTATGCAAAAAAATTAAATTCAAATTCCTCCTGTCATACATCCTAGGAAAGAGAAGAAACATAATTTTAAGTAAAGTCTCTAGAAGATGGCTTGAAAAAGCAAGACCAACAATTTAATGAAGTTGTTGAATTTAAAGTAGATATACAAATTGAATCTGCAAAAATAGATACAAACAATCCCACAGTCCCTCACATTGTAGAGTCATTTAATACTCCTCTACGACAAACATGAAAGAATTAATGTAGAAGCACTTTTGGGAATACCTAGTTCTGGTATATTATCTAATGAATATCAAGTTTCATCTAAAGGCGAACATCCAGAGGAAGAAAATGTGAACCATACATAGCTGTTAAATCTTTCCTCCAAGGCTTGAGTAAAAGAATAGAACTCCTTATTGGTGGTTGTAAATTTTGATCAATATAGTAATTTATATGAATTTAAATAAAATATTTGATGCATTTTTTTTCGCAGATCTGCAAGGAAAACTCTGGTTGTAGTTTACAACAGCGAGCAGGAAATTGAAATCAACTAACATCAGAAGCATTATTTTTTATCTTGATTACAACACAGATTATGTTCATTGGCTATTCTAGCCTAGTCCCTAAAACACCCCCTATGATCAGCAACGTATACCCCTAATAAACAAAAATCCCACACCAAAAATGGCAAATCCCATCTAAACCTAAAACTGAAGAGAATTGGAATACAAGTTATTATAAGGTCAGTTACATCAATATTATCCTAGGAGGTTTTCATTGGCAAATGTAGTTTTTGAAAAGAATGCTGAGAGAGAGCTAATTGGAAAAATCATCCTACAAAGATTTCTATAAACAAGAGGTTAACATTATCTGATTTTGAACCCCTACGTTAAATCCTATTGTAGTTTGAAGAACCATTCTACCTCAGTATGAAATCAAGTCTTCAAGGGTTAATATGATGTTATGAACCAAATATTTTAAGGCACAAGGATCTGTTAAATTTTGAAGTTTATTTAGTAGTCAATCATTGATATTCTTATTAGATTCGGCATATATACTAGGAAACAATGTAACATACGATACTACAATGGAGTGGAGCCATGCACCAAGGCACTAAGTGAATGGGATTCGCTGACCACATATGCAGTGAAAAACAAATTAATGTAAATGGAAAAAGAAGGGATGTAAACATAAGTGCCAATAACATGGCAGATAACCTAGAAAGGAGAAGTGTATATAATGCCTCCAAAACTTCAAATCACATAAAATTAATTTGTATGTGACCCTAAAACATTGAGATTAGTTGCATTCGATTGGAAGGCCTTCATTACACACAGATGAAATACTTGAGAATAACACTTCTATATGCAGGAATTAAAATGGAACATGTTCGCTTGTGCATAGTCGATGGTAGCCAAAAAAGTCAACCACTTCCCAGCCACAACATGTTCTAGTTGCAGGAAGCTTCCAGCAATGAGTTTAACCTATATGATGACGCTTTATTAATAAAAAAAAACTTTTTTTAAGGGTATTTTTGCATAGTTTCTTTTAACGATTTTTGGCAATTTAAACGTGAGAAATCGTGATTTTCAACTATTTAGGGCTCGGTCAACACTTTCATAAAAATCACGTTTTTTTGCCGGAAAAAAGCAAGGCTCGTGGCGATTTTTTCAAAATCGTGATTTTCACGATTTTTTTGGCAATTTTTGCTTCTTTAGATTAGACAATGAGCAGCTTAATGACCTTTGGAGGAAGAAATTGTGCTTCCATTGTAGGGAGCCTTGGGACCCACCTTAGAAATGCAGTGTGAAGGCAAAGGAAAAGCAAATAGAGTATTTTTCTGCTGATGAATCTGCATCAGAAAAATCAAATCAGCAGTCTGATTCAGAGAGTAGTGAGGAGGAGAGTTCGTCAGATGAAGCAAAGAGTGATGGTACCATTGCCCAACTCTCTAGCATCCAAAAGGAAGTGACATTCAAGGTTAGAGGGACATTAAAAGGGCAATGGATTATAGCGCTTATTGATATAGGTGTCGCTTATAACTTTGTTGATGAGGGCTTTGTGAATAGAAGAAGGTTGCAAATAGAAGAACATGAAGGGTTTAAGGTGATGTTAGTAGATGGGTACATTTTATTGTAGATACTCGGGCAGTATGGTGTAACTATGATATCTCTCTCGTTCACATTGTCTTTTCTAGCTCAATCGTTTTTGAAGACGTTATTCTTGGCGACTTCATTCTTTTCGTTTGGGGAACAAGCTTCTTGATTAAGTGTGGAGTTTTTTCCTTTTGGAGTGGCTGCTGTTAAGTTCTTGGTTGGCTTGAAGAACGTGGGTGATGATGCTCAAAAAGAGGTAGCTGTGTTGAATAGCTATAGGTGGAAAGAGTGATGAGTCTATGTGCTGCATGATTAAGGCTCTTTGGATGCTATAGTGGTTATTGGTACTCATTGAAGATAGAAATGGTGTATTGGTATCCTCCTTTTGGGTTAGACTTTTGTGTGTTTACCAGGCGTTAAGAACAAAAAGAAAGTGCTATCTGTTTTGTCCAGAGGAGTACTGAAGTAAAATTCTGTGAATAATATTGCAATACAGAAAGGTATTTTGCATCTTGGGAGTAATATGTACTATTCTGTTTTGGAGAAGTGCTGAACATTGTGTTTGATATTTTGCTCAGTCTGAAAGGTTCTGCATTGGGTGTATGCATTTTGTGTCAGAAAATATGAAAGTTTTGGGTTTGAGCCATTTATATTTGCAAGACTGCATCTCTTAGTTGTTATGCATATTGGTGAATGTGATTAAGTTCAGATTTGTGAAGTCTAGAGTTGGTGCTTCGGGAGAGTTGGTGCTCTCAGAGAGTGGGTGCTCTTGGTGGGTTGGTGCTCACCTCTGTAAACAGGGTTGGTGTTCTTTGGAGTAATAAAAGCAATATTTTTCCATGGTTTTTTACTCGAAAGGGTTTTCCATGTAGTCCTGTTGTTCATCTTTTTCATGGTGTTTGATGTTGCTCTTAATATTCTGATTTCTGATTTATATGGTTTGTGTGGTTTAAAGTTTTAAAGTATTTGATATACTGATTAACCCCCCCCCCCTCTCAGTATTTCTTGTGTGTTGTTCAACTATGGCATTTGGAGTATGGATTTGTGTCATTCTATTCTGCAGTTATAGGGGGGAAACAAATAAAGTTGCGATTTTAAAAAAATCCTCAGGGTTGCCGATTTTTTTCAGGATTTTTTGCAGATCGTTGATTGGTAAAAAAATGTTGAAAATTGCAATTTTTTTGCGCCATAAATCGCCCTAACAACTTCCGCATTTAAAAACCCTAAATTTGGCACTTTTTTTTGCTATAAGTTAGGGTCGCGATAGGTTTAGGGTGTCCGTCGTCGACTTTGCAGTCTGCCCTACATACACACACAGACAAGTTCCTTTCTGCTTTGAACTTTAAGATTGCAATCTTGTCAATATGCCCTAAAATAAAGTAAACCACAGTAAAATAAAGAAAGGGATTCTTCATTAATCAAAACAAGCAATTCCAACCATTTTCACTAGTCGTGCCTTTGTAAGGTGACCTTATAAATGGTTATAGCGTTTACCATCTCCATGCCAAGAAAACCTCAGAAGCTAACTTTGATGACCAAGTTAGTCAAAACTGTACATATGAAACTTGCACAAAGAATGAGCAGCTAATATGTATCAACCAACACCTCCTCGAGTAAGTTGTTATGAAATACCATGCATACCACGAATGAGTGCTCTTCACTATTGAGGGAAGCTCCCTCGATGTACTTTGACAAATATACTTTGCAAAGGAAAAATAAGCTAAACTACTTCCTGTCTTTTTGTTTCAGCTGCTAGAGGCACAAGACTTTCTTGAAAGAACTTTTACGTTGCAGCTGAGTTTTCTCTGGTTTTGCAAATCAACTAAACTACAACTTATATCTATCCAATCTCCTCAGGAAAACAGAGCAAGAGGAAACGGAGCAAGGTTTGACTATCCGACGATAAGCGGGTTTAGACTCTCTACTTGAAGGCAAGGTGGGCACAACTATCATCTCAATCTAAACCAACTTATTGGGCACAACAGATTTAAGAATTTACCAAGACGATCTTATGAAACCCTAGGTGGTATAACACTTGATCGAATCAGCAAAGCCTTCACAAAACAGCCTTTATCTTTATAATCTCACGAATCCCTAGGTGGTATAACCTTCAATTATATTGATAAAGATTCACAAAAACAGATTTATTGCTGCAACTTCTCGAAACCCTAGGTGGTATAACGATCGATCACAACAGTAAATTAACACAAAACAGCCTTATCACGTTAATCTTTTGGAACCCTAGGTGGTATAACAATTGATTTCAATGACAAAGATGTTCAAACAGATATATCTAATCTATGGAAAGAATTCAGCATCACAATCTTTTGAAACCCTATGTGGTATAACAATCAATTGCAATAGTGAAGACACATGAACAAATACGAAAAAGAGCAATATTGAGGGCAAGGTGGGCACAGCATATATTTCTCTCTCAAGCAAAAGTTATTTACAAATGAGCGTAAGCTCTTATTTATATACATCAAGGTGTAGGGAACCCTAAAATCACCTTGTGTTATCTATAGTTCTTGCAATGCATGCAAGCAATGCGCCCAACCCTAATTAAGCAAACTATACAGTTAACTGGGCAACTACCCTCAGTTTAACTGAAACATCTAATCTAAAAATGGACAATTGTGCGAGCATGCACGTCCTTATTAAAACAAGTTAACTGGAAGACTATCATCAGCTAACGAAAACCCTAAATACAACTCCAAGTGAACAAGGCGATTCTCAGAATAGGTATGCATGTGATGACAACCCCGAGTTAACTGAAAAGGGTAACATCC
>VDFB02134814.1:0-34379 GCA_007258455.2 Sequoia sempervirens | reverse complement strand
AGTAAGTAATCACAAAAAAAAGTTCCACATGTTCATTTTAAGTCCACAAAACAATGATTTTGATTCATTTTAAAGAACTAAAATGAGATATGAAAGTTGTCTTTTTCAATTGTTAACCTCAAACGAAATCTAGTCAATTTGCCTAAAGTTCATTTTAACCCTTTGGTAAATGAAAATTTGAAAGCTTTTGAAATGTTCATTTTTAAAGCCCAAAAACAAGTGGGTTAGCCTAAAACAGAAAATTAAGTCATATGACGGAATCTGCAAGCATTTTGAAATGTTCATTTTAAAGCCCAAAACCAAATGAGTTAGCCTAAAATAGAAAATTAAAGCATAATCTAATGGAAGCTCCAAGCATTAAAAAATGCTTTATCAACTCCAAATTTCAATGTTCAATTTCACTTTACTCCAATCTAGCTTTCTTTTGCCTTATTCCAATGCTTGAGCAAAACCATCGTTTCTTTCTTGATGCAGAACCCTTGAGTGAACAAAAAATCCCTCCTCCTTTCTTTTCCTTTGTCACCTTTATACCTTACTCTTTCCTCTGTTTTCCTATAAGACAAGAAATACAATTATATGAGGGTCAAGTTTAGTTAAAATGGCTTTTGAGCATTAGTCTTTAAATAATAGAACAATTTTTTTTTTAAATAAAAAGACCAATGATTTTAAGCTAAGAAGTGGGGCATTAATAAGAATCCTACTTGCCATTAAATTTTTTTTAAAAACCTTGATTAGAAAAAAATAATTCCCCAACAAAGCTAAAAGGCAACTTGAAAGGTCATAAATGGGCTCATTATTCCAAGACGATGCTTACAATTTTTTAATGATTGACTCAAAAAGATGCCACATCTAGCTGAAGATTTCCACATTAAAGGTAAGGTAGTTGGGCAAAGAAAAGATTTTAAATCTCCATATTCGATGTTCAATAGATGCATTAATAAAGCACAACAAATGAAAGCTTTTCTGTGAAAAATGTGAATCGATATTTGCAATAAAGATTTTGTTGTCAGCCAATCAAAGATATAATAAGGCCTGTATTTAACCATTTCACAGAAATAAAGACTTTTTAAATGCTTTAGTCAATAACAAAGGCGCCTTCTCAACTGTTAAAATCTACTAAATAAATACCATCCTTGTTGTTAACATCTGCCACTATTTAAAGAGCTTTATACGCCTTCTATCTCCATCAGTAAATAGCCTTCACTCTTAACATAGGCAGAGAGAAAATATGTTAGGCAATAACAAGCTAATCGACCTGTTCAAGCTCCATCGGCCTTCTTCTCCATGCAGCTAGCATAAAACTTGGCATCGATCAGCATCAATGGTAGCTTACACTCAACATACTCAAATATGAAAATTGACCTTTTAAGCATTACCCTGCAGGCGTATCAAATCTCTTTAAGTGCCTAAAAAATGCATCAATAAGCTGTGATAATGCAGACAAGGCATTTAAACTGTCTAACATAAAATCTCTAATAAGATGCTCATTAATGCGTAGAAAGAGCCCTCCAGAAAAAGATTAATGAGCATACATCACATCTTGCTAACAAGCCATCACTTAGTAATACTTTATGGTGCATGAGACTTACACAACCTTGCCTACCACTACCGACCAAGGTGATCACCATTGATCAGATTACCTTTCATATTTATGGGTGATGGCGTAAGACTCCAGTAAATCGCAGTAGAGGTGCAATGCACCAAGTCATTATTTTCTATACGACCGAGGGCTATTAACCACTGAACTTCACAATTTACACTTGAAATGATTGTTCAACAGGTGCTAGTGCTTAACATCACCTTTAAAGTTCAATCTAACATTTTACTAGTGAAAAAAGAAACTTTAAACAACCTTGAATATAACACTTTTTAAAAAAAAAAAATTCAAGCAAATGCATGGCATAGGAGTGAAAGAGGAAATTGGAATCATTGTTAGAATTCAAAAATATTGAAAACAACTGCAAATAAATGTCATGCGTCATTAAGTTTGGGAGGATCAACATAAATCTCAGCTACTTCCCTGCATGATCATTAGTACATTAGCCATTATGTTAGAAACAAGAATGAACAACAAACAAGAATGATGAGACTATAATTATTGACTATTGACTAAGAGGTACAACATTGATTTTTAATGCCTCTAACTCTAGACCTACGACCCATACATATTCAAACACCTCTTTGTCATCTACAAAATCCACAATTAATGAAACCTAACGCCAATCAGTTGGAAAAAGCGTTAGATGATAATCCACCCTACAACATAAAGAAATCAATTGATGTCAAATCTACCATTTTGTTCCAGACAGCAGATTATATTAATTTGATAAACTTAAATGAATGAAATTATCCCAACAAGGAGACAAAACGAGGTGATTGATGGTTCCCACAGCTGGAAATTTATTTGAAATAATCTTTATGGTCCGCATCCATAGCCCAAAAGTTCATCATCTGACCATCGGCACACTAAAAAATGTAATTGGTAGGTGTAAATCCCACACAGAGAATGCACAGAAAATTGTCTCGCACCATTACGATGAGATAATGTACCGGCAACAGAAGGCACAATCTTTTGACACCAAAATTGAGCGACCGGTTTTCAACAGAGTACTCTAAGATAGCCACAAAACTAGGCTTGGTTGGGTGACTGAAAATGAGTGTCAAAGAGTAGATGATGTTAGGGCATGGGATAGAAATCGCCTTCAAAGGTATGCAAATTTGGAGATCTCTAACAACTGCACTTAATAACACTACTCAATTGAAGACGTTACTCACACAACTTTTAACCTTAGTTCCAGTAGCTCCATCTGATTGGTGTGGGATCACATTCAACGCCCAACGCACCTAGTAGTTGACCATTGACTCAGGCTAACATACGCTGCTCAATGACTTCTACTTAAGGAAAAAGTTACATATTCTAAATGGCGCTTAGGAACTTTCAAGCTAATGCAAAGAAATAGATTGAAAGCCGAATACATGGCATTATTCAGCAGGCACGTATGCCAAATGCAAAGCATAGAGAAGGCATGTGAATTTTTTGACAGAATAATTCTTTGAAATGTGATCTTAGGGAATGTCACGATTGCAAGAAGATGCACTAAAGTTGTGAGAAACTTTCAAGCAAATTCCATTTGACAGGTGAAATAAACGCCCAAAGTTATTAACAATTTTCAAATCAATTCAAATCAGAAGTCCAACGAGTGGAGTGAATGGCGTTTCCTTATTAGACAAAAAAAGATAACTTCAGTGATGAATGCTTCCTAATCATTCCTTTGAATTTTAAAACCCGTAATCTCTATTTCAATCTTCGGTCAATGCATAATTTCTAGCAAATGGTACGAAACAGAGAAAGCGAAATGTTAAAAAGAAAAGATGCACAGATCAGGTCTAGTAGGTCATGCCCTCCTTCTAGCACCATAATGAAGCACTATAAATCTGCAAATGACTTAAACCTCAAACACATATTGGCCATGGGTTTGTTTAAAGCCATGCATATCTAGAAGTACTCCTATGAAATAATACATCATGCCTTATAAGCAAACTAATAAAAGAAACATGAAAAAAGCAAGCATGATCTATACCTATTCCATATTGGATTGGTGTCACTTGTGCAAGGTGACCCTTTCCCAATCCTTGCTAAACTCAAATGATGCAATGCCTTGAAGATGGAGTGAATTGGACAAAATCAGTTCTCAATTGAAGAAAGTGACTTTGCATGAGATTTGTAGATGATTTGATGAAGAATAAGCCTTCCATTTATAGAATATTTTGATGAGAGAAATATCCAAATGGATGAGTGTGGGACAAATATTTAGCCAATGAGAAGGAGCCACTTGTCAACTTGTGATAGGTTGAGGAATGTGCAAGTTTTGGTCAATGTGCCAAAGAGGGGGAGATTCAAATTTGAATTTGAGAGTTAAATGCTAAGTGGAGAACATGTAAGAGAGAAGTTATTGCCATGTTGGAAGGGACAAGTCAACCTTCTTTTAAATTCAAACATGAGGAATATTCTCAAAAGATGCTTTGTTGAGGGAAAATGATGAATTTATAAATGAATTAAAATGTTTTATTGGTGCAAGTGGGAAAAGCTAGAGGATGTGATGGGTGGTTAGATTAGATTAATCAGGATTAGATTAACTTAGATGATGCTTAGGTGCTTTGACCTATTTGACTTGATTTCTTTGATTTATTTAAATCAAAAAGGGATGGAATATGCATTTGGGATTTAATTAAATAAATTTTGGTTTATTTAATTAAAAGGATGATGCAAGATAAAGGTTAATTAATTTGAGGAAGATGAACTTAGGAGATGGTTTATTTAATCCAAAGATGAAATGTCAGGATTTGATTAGAAATTGATCTATTTAATCAAATGAGATAATGATAGGTTTAAATTAAATAAAGTTAATTTATTCAATTTAAATGGACGATCCTTAGAGATTGAATTAAATAGACCTAATTTACCTAGTGAATGGATGAATGTGAATTTGATTTATTTGATTATTGAATGAATATGAATTGAGTGCACGATGCTAATTTCACATGTCTACATTTTATAATTCATTATAAAATTAAATTACCATCATATTTGGGTCTGGATGCTCTGGTGCACCTGAACCAACCTCTAAATTCTCTGAATCAATCTACAAACAAGACAAAGAAAGTTGAAATTAGATGTAAGTCTATAATTAAAAATGATTTAATTCAATTTAATTTATAATTTATCATATTTTAATTGTACCATTGATCCCAAAAATTTGCACTCATCTGTGGATGTATGCACCACCTCATGGATATTCTAGATTTATTGGGAGGAATGGGCTGCCGAGTAACATGGTCGAGAAAGTAAGGGGCTAGGTGGGATTTTTATTTTAAGGTCTAAAATTTGTTTATAAGAGAGACCATGCATAAAATTGTCTCATCTGCTCTCTCTCTCGATGCCTATCTAGATCAGAATCAATAGTCTTGATGGAATCCACAAAGTTTTGCATTGCAAATGCAAAATGTCTCACTGTGGTGGAATCAATGCTTGATTTTGCATAGCATTGATTTGATTTTGAATGGATGCAACTTGATCATTTATGTGTGCTCGCAAGTGAGCCTCATCAGATGCAACAGGTGTTGGAGGTGGGATATTAGGTTGAGTAGGTGGAGGGGGAGGGGGAGGGGAGGGGGAGGTGGAGGTGGCTGAGGTGGTGGATTGATGATATCATCAATGTTAAATTGATCCATGATATCAAATATAAGTTCACCTGCATTAAATTATACAAAATTAACATACAAACTTACAAAATTACAAGAAATAGTTAAATTTGAAAGCACATGCAAATTTGTTTAAATAGGATGTGCATACATATACATACACATACATATACATTGATTGAACTTGAGCATGTGCATACAAATTTCAAAATTTAACATGTACATACATTTAAAATAAAAAATTACGATGCATAATTTGCATGCATACATCATTCAACTAAACTATGTACATACATACAAATTTCAAAATTTAAGATCTAGAACTATATACATTTTAATACATGGACATACTAAAAAATAAACTTGAAGCATTCACAAAAGCTCATTTTATGTCTACGATATATAGAGCATATATATATATATATATATATATATATATATATATATATATATATATATATATATATATATATATATATATATATATATATATATATATATATATGCTACACTTTCCAACAAAGGAGAAATCAAGGATCTAGATAGTCATAAATATATACTATTATAAATTCATCATTATAAGTTCATAAATTCCACCAAATTCATAAATTCATGTCACTAAAAATATCCATCTAGAACCAAAATCATAAATCACCGCCACTAAAAATATCCATCCAACCAAATTCATAAATTCATCGCACAAAATATCCATCAAACCAAATTCATAAATTCATAACTATAAGATCATTGTCTTAATTTAGAAACTGTTGTGGCTCTCTACTGCATCTCTTCATTTCTTTGTGTTTTCCTTTTCAGAATCAAAATTTCTCCTCTCCTCTAGCCATTGTCGATGCTCATCTAAGATCCCATCCATATCCCTGACAACATCAACAAGGTTTGCATCCTAGATGCAAACATCCTCACAGGTGGTGCGACACATTCTTCATTTTAAATAATTTTGATTTGATCTTGGATGGTTCTAACATTGGCATTGATTTGTGCTTAAAAAGAGCACCACTGATTTTGGGTGGTGGAGGTGGGGGGTTATGAGGTGGAGTGGGCGGAGGTGGAGGTGCAGGAGGTGAGATGGATGGCATGGAGGTGGATTGTGAATATTATTGAATCGATCCATGTGATCTCTAAGATATGAGTGAACCTACATTATATTTGTAATTTCAAAATGTAAGATACATGTTTATGAAATACCCTTAAAACATTCAATATAAATGGCCTAATTGAATACAAATGATAAAATATGTAAGACTCATTTATGTCTAAGGCATGTTACTTGAATGAAAAAACAATTAACTATTAATATAGGACAATTTATGAATGTTATAGGGTTTACGGTTTAGAGTTTAGGATTTAGGTTTTAGGGTAATAGGATGGCTTAAGGGGATCTATGTAGTAAGTTCCTAGAACAAAATGACATGGCTTTTAAGTGAATAAAATTTGGTGAAGATTCCCAAGGCAACCAAATTTCATTAAGGTCCGAGGCAACTTCACCAAATTTTATTCACTTGAGCCATGTCATTTTTTCCTAGGAACTTACTAGACATAGATCCCTTAAGCCATCCTATCACCCTAAACCATAAATTGATCAACCTAGATCATGAAATCTCATTCATATTATAATCTTGCATGATCTTATTATTGCTAAATTTGGTTTCCTTAGGCAACTTCACCAAATTTTGAGAACTTATTTGATCCCCTTAAGAAATGTCATATTAGGACACCTTAAGACATCCTAAAGTATGGCTTAAGGGGATCTATGTAGTAAGGTCCTATTACAAAATGGCGTAGCTTAAGTGAATAAAATTTGGTGAAGATGCCTAAGGCAACCAAATTTCATTAAGGTCTTAGGCAACTTCACCAAATTTTATTCACTTGAGTCGTGTCGATTTGTCCTAGGACCTTACTATACATAGATCCCCTTAAGCCATCCTATCACCCTAAACCGTAAATCGATCAACCTAGATCATGATTTATCTCATTCATATTATAATCTTGCACGATCTTATTATTGTTAAATTTGGTTTCCTTGGGCAACTTCACCAAATTTTGAGAACTTATTTGATCCCCTTAATAAATGTCATATTAGGACCCCTTTAGACATCGATTTATGGTTTAGGGTGATAGGATGGCTTAAGGGGATCTATGTCTAGTGAGGTCTTAGGAAAAAATGGCATGGCTCAAGTGAATAAAATTTGGTGAAGTTTCCCAAGGAAACCAAATTTCATTAAGAGCCTAAGAAAAAATGATGGCTTTAGGGTTTAGGGTAATAGGATAGCTTAAGGGGATCTATGTAGTAAGGTCCTATGAAAAAATTACATGGCTTAAGGGAATAAAATTTGGTTGGAGTTGCCTAAGGCAACCAAATTTCTTTTTAAGGTCCTAGGACAAAATGAATTCTTTAGTGTTTAGGGTTTAGATTTTAGAGTTCAGGGTTTAGGGTTTAGGGAACTTAGGGTGAAGTTTTGGTGTTCCTTGGAATAATGGACTTGCAAGTTAGTGAACAACATTTTCTTGTGGAACAGTTGATTGAGATAGCTCTTGTTTCAACTGACCAACCTAGATCATGAAATCTCATTCATATTATAATCTTGCATGATCTTATTATTGTTAAATTTGGTTGCCTTGGGCAACTTCACCAAATTTTGAGAACTTCTTTGATCCCCTTAAGAAATGTCATAGTAGGACCCCTTAATACATCGATTTACGATTTAGGGTGATAGGATGGCTTAAGGGGATCTATGTCTAGTGAGGTTCTAGGACAAAATGGCATGGCTCAAGTGAATAAAATTTTGTGATGTTTCCCAAGGCAACCAAATTTCATTAAGGGCCTAGGAAAAAATTATGGCTTTATAGTTTAGGGTTTAGAGTTTAGATTTTAGGGCTTAGGGTAATAGGATGGCTTAAGGGGATCTATGTAGTAAGGTCCTACGACAAAATGACATGGCTTAAGGGAATAAAATTTGGTGGAGTTGCCTAAGGCAACCATTTTTCATTTTAAGGTCCTAGGACAAAATGAATGCTTTAGTGTTAAGGGTTTAGATTTTAGAGTTCAGGGTTTAGGGTTTAGGGAACTTAGGGTGAACTTTGGGTGGCCCTTGGAATAATGGACTTGCAATTTAGTGACTATTATGAATATTTTTTATTTTATGAATAGATTGACTATTTCTGTAATAGAAACAAATAATTACATTTATTATTAAGATTGAGTTTGATGTATATTTTAACTAGATATTTTTTAATTGAATATAAGATTATTTTATTTAACATTTTTTTCATTAATATTTCCCACTTAAATAAATTTTATGATATAAAATGTATAATATAAAATTATTTAATGTTGAATCAAGTATTTTATTTTGGATTGTTTGGAATTGAAAGAACCTAAAAGAAAGAAAAGAAAAATATTTAGATTCTTTTAGTGTCTAGGTAACTAGTACGAATTGAGATTTTAGACTAAACTAGAAGCCTAATTAACAAGTAATTGACTAGAATTAGGGTTAAGATTGTCAAAAGACAACAGACAACACATGCAAACAAGAAATGGAAACAAGGCATGACTAAGAGAGATCGAAACATAAAATAGAAATGAATGTTGAATATTATCTAATTAAGTGACAATTAGAAATGGATTGTAAACTTGGATTTAGGAATTTGCTAACTAAATTTGCAAACAAACATTGATAAAACTTATGAATTGTAACTATTCTTTAACATATTGTTTTCTAATCTAATTATAATTTAACATTGAAAGTAAAGTTTAACATATTGTTTTCTCCATACAATGCAAATGAAATTTAAAACATTTAAGCAATACAAATGAATTTTCTTGAGCTCAAAATTAGGGTTTTCAAAATCAAAATGATTTGTTTGATTTCAATTTAGGGTTTTAGCAAAAAAAATTGTTTCAATTCAATTTAGGGTTTCAATCTAAGCAATTAGGGTTTTTAATGCAACTTTTTTGTTTCATTTCAAACTAGGGTTTTCAAATCCAATTTTTTGTTTGATTTGAATTCAGGGTTTCAAAAAGCTTGATTAGGGTTTCCAAATGTAATTTTTTATTTCATTTCAATTTCTAGGGTTTTGAAATGCAATTTTTTGTTTCCTTTCAATTAGGGTTTTCAAATGCAATTTTTTTGGTTTGATTGAACAATTTAGGTTTCAAAAGCTAAATTTTATTTCTAAAATACAATTCAAGATTCATTTTTTCCTTTCTATTCAATATGTTTAGGTTTCATTGCATTTTTTCATCTATTTCTACAATTCCTCATTTCTACTATTATGGGAAATAAAATGCTTAAAATGTCAAATAAATTAAAAAAAACATGGTAAAATCTATTCTTCTATTAACAATTTCAATAAAAAATGAAAAAAAATGCTAAAAAGTGGGGGTGGAGGCGTACCTGGAGGTTGGTTTTAGCAGTCGTTGTTGCCCACCAAATTGGGATCCCGTGCACAGTGAGAATGAAGTTTTGTTTATTTTTTAAAAAATAAATACCATTACAAAATGGGATCCCATTTCGTACTAATCGGGATCATGTTTCATGTCCGTCAGTTCCGGACCCTTTAACAAACAGGATCCTGCTTTTTAAAAAGCAGGATCCTGTTTGACATTTAGGCTCGGGATCCCGAAGCCCGATTATTACAAAACGAGATCCCAATTTTTATAAATCAGGATCTCGTTTCATACTAATCGGGATCATGTTTCATGTCTGTTGGTTTGGGACCCTTTAACAAATAGGATCCCACTTTTTAAAAAGCAGGATCCTATTTGACATTTAGACTCGGGATCCTGAAGCCAAACGAGATCCTAATTTTTAAAAATCGAGATCCCGTTTATAAAAACTGGGATCTTGTTTTTGCAATGCCGAATTCCTTTTTTTTTCTAAGGAAAAAACTTCCACGTTTTGTGTAATCAACTTTGTGCACTTACCCTTCCCTTGGGAGGACTAAGATACCCTTGTTGTTGACTTAGTCCCATTCTGAATTTCTAAAATCTCTTATTGTGATCCAGAGGCTCAATGTCTACACTTCCTTCTTCTCAGATCTTAGGTCCTAAAACTTCTAGATCTAGCCTGTAGGTGACTTTCCATGAAGATGACAACTTTACAATGCTACTTTTCACTCCAAATGATCTTCAAGTCTTCAACCTAAATCTGCAATCACAAAAAGGAAAGAGAGGAAAAACTTGTTGATTGTTAGTAAATTGAGGTTTGCCTTGGTCAAACCCCTTGTTGGTAATTAAACCTTGAAATGAAATGGAGGAAAATGATGAATAAACAAAATGTTATGTTGCAACTCACCAAACACTTGTTATGAAATTTTCAAACTTGTGTGAGATGGCTAGCTTGGATATAGATTTTGAATCGAAGGAATGCTTGATAGATATTGACTTGAATTGCTTGCTTGAATCAAAACCCTACATCACAAATGTTAGCTCAAAAACACACATGATCTGCAATAATATCTTTGACATGATGCTTGAATCTTGATGATGGCTCCAAATGCTTGATGAACTGCTCTTGAATGCTCGAATACTTGAATGCTTGGATGCTTAGCTTTCTTGTTAGATTGATAGGTATGAAAATTTGAGTGAAAGAACCTTGTATTTATACTTGTCTATGCTTAATATCCTGAAATTACACCACAACAAGCTAGCATATGAATTCATTAATTAAAGGAGGCTAAATCCTTCCAATATTTGAAATTGAATCTTGAAAATAACCTAAGGGGGACTAAGACGCCCTAGGTGGCATCTTAGTTATGAGGCATGAAACTCAGGGTAAAAAATCCAAAAAGGGGCCCATTTAAGGTTCCTTTGAAATCAAGGTCCCAAGACCTTTGGGGGACAAAGACACCCTAGGTAGTGTCTTAGTCTCAACCCAAAAATCAAGGACACACAGCCAGAATCATTAAATTATCATTTATCCTTTGATGTTTATCAAGATTATCCACAAAAAGATATGATTTATTATGCTTGTGGATGCAAAATAGGACCAATTAAGACATAAATAAGGACAAATAAAGCAAGGTGGGCCCAAACAAGTCTAAAAATGCAAGGGTGCATTTTCCTACACTACATTTATCCCCCACTTTAGTGAGAGGATGAACTTGCTTGAAACTCACACTAAAGTAGCCAACCATGGAATCAAGAAGGGTTTAAATGTATGAATGCTAGTAAGATAGGATTACAATGACCAAGAGGGTGGCAAAGCCCCTAGGATCAAGATCCTATGGCATACCAACATAATAAAAAGGAACACACTTGTGGATGATACATGAAGCCATAACCAGATCGCAAACATACACCATCAAAGATAGAAAAAAAAAAAAAAAAGGAAAAAGAAAAAGAAAAAAGAAAAAATGCAATGGATCAAGCTTTGACTGACATCCAATGCGTTGTGGCCCTAGTCTAGGTTGTTTATCCAAAAAAAGGTTTACAAGTGGAATGCGTTGGCCACTATGTAAACAAAACACATGCTCACAAGGGCTAGTGAAGCTAGTTGTTTACAAGGTGAGCCCCAAGGATCCATATCAAAGTCATACCCCCATGAATATGATAAGGACAAAAAGAAAATGCATGCTCACAAGGGCTAGTGAAGCTATTTTTTCACTAGGTGAGCCCCAAGGGACCATATCAAATCCATACCTCCATAACTTTAATAAGGTCAAAAAGAAAATGCACGCTCACACGAGCTAGTGAAGCTAGTTGTTCACTAGGTGATCCCCAAGGAACCATATTAAAGCCATACCTCCATGACTTTAATAAGGTGAAAAATATGCAACACAAAAAAAAAGAGGGATGTTCGAAGGGATTTTGCTTAGTTCGTGTGAGGTCTTAATCTTAAGGGAAATTGTTCCTAATGTCTCCAAGCGAGGACCAATCAAAGGATAAGATATTTGTAACTTAGGGAATGTAGTGTGTTGCATCACCATTAAGAGGAATGTAATATGCTAAGATAGATCAAGCTCTTGAAGGACATTACTCCTAATGTCGCCACAAAGAGAAAAACACGTCGCATGAACTAAGAAAATCACATCAAGGAACATGAAATAATGCAAAATAATGCCAAGATAATGCCAAAATAATGCAAATGTATGCCCCCACTTTAAATAAATTGCTAACACCATGTTGTGAGCAATTACTTTAAAGTAGATAAAACATGAAAAAGGAAAAGAGGGTTGCCCCTAGAAACATATAAGGGATCTATGGATTTGGGGCCAGTATTTGTCTTTGCTACAATGGTATTAGAGAGCTTGGAACTGTCATCATTCCCCAAATACACATAGAACTAGAAGAATGACACAAAGAGAGTGAAAACAAAGAAAATCCTTTTGGGTCAACATGGAAGAGACATAGGGTGTCTCAATTCCTTGTGTCATCCCCAAAAGAAAAATGGGGGATCACATTATGCACATGCAATCAACCAAAAACAAAGCAAAAAGGGTAGTAAAGCACATGCAAGTCAACCATCCAACTGATCATCTGCATTCCAGTCTTGTTTAGTATATGTGGATTGCATATCACTAGCAAGAGGGACAACATCAAGCATTGTACTAGGAGAATTACCAGGTTCAACACATGATTGTAAAGGGAGTGTGATTGATCCCATCGTAGCATGAGAAAAACCATCATGTGTTTTAATCCATGCTTTTGGTTTATAATATCTATCTTGAGTGATTTTGTGCACATATAAGAGTTCTTATGTGATCACATTCTCTCCACAAATGAGATCAATTAAAATCTCAGGAGTGAGCTTGTTATTGATTCTGCCAGCTATGTAAAGAGGACCATCAGGTGCATTTTTTATTGTTTCTTCTAAAGAGAAAGTAATGTCAATAGGCATTATGGTTTTTTATTTATGAGGCTCAATGTCAATCACTCCTATCATTGTACTAATAGGAATTTGGTCATTAGTATCCATAGGATTTTGTTCATCATCATCATCCATAGGATTTTGTTCGTTATTGTTCATGTTTTCATCATTCATGTCAACATTCATCACATCAAGCTTAGTTTCACTAGCCTTAACAAATGAAATATTATGGTTAGGCATGGGATTGGTAAAGATTTGCAAGTTTTGGTTAGGAGGAGTGACAGATTTATTACCTTTGTCATTCACACCTCTAATTTGGATATGATTAGAATCAATGAGGTCTTGCACAAGATGTTTAAGGCACTTGCAATTTTTTTGTACCATGTCCTTTTTGTTGGTGATAAGAATAATAGGCATTATGTCTAAAGCTCAGAGGTAACGGCTTACTAGGGTCAAGAGGTCAAATGAGAGGTAAGGTAAGCATGTTTTTTTATTAATATTTGAGTCATGATGTTGTGAAGTGTGTCAGGTAAGGGAGTAAATTGTCTTTGCGAATCCCCAAAGATATAAGGATTACTCTTCTTTACAGCAGCTACTTGGGTATCAACTTCTTAGGTAGGTTGGGAGGTGGAATTTAGTTGAAGGAAACTTTTATTTTGTCTTGTGAAAGGCTATTAGGTGTTTTGGTTTGAAGATTTAGACTTTTCAAGATGGGTAGAGGTGGTTTTTGGTTCACAACTAACTACGGAATTCTGATAATCTCAAAGGGTGGTGAATAAGTTCATGAAGGAAGGGAATTTCATCATGGTAAGCTTGTCTTGTATCTTTATTTGTAAATTTTCTATGAACATATTTTGCAGGTGAGAATTGGGAATTTTCCCACTAATTTGGGAATAAAATGACTGGTAACGTGAAATAAAGTCAGTGAATTTTTCACCCTCATTTTTCTTACATCTCATCAAATCAGCTAATGTCATTTCAAGAACCATATGCACTTGGAAATGGTTAATAAATAATTTGAAAAGTTCATTAAATGAATGAATTGAGTTATCCAGTAATGTAGAAAACCAGTCTAAGGAAACATCTTTCAAGGATCGGGGAAAGAGCTTAGCCAAAAGTTTTTCCTCGAGGATAAAATCACTACATAAAGTAGTAAAGGCATTAACATGATTAGCAGGATCTCCCTTTCCTCCATATTTCTCAAATCTAGGGATCTCTATACCTTGTGGCACCAGAGTTCTCAATATCTCCAAACATAGTGGGTTGCTTTTGACATAGTATGAAGGTGGGCCATTTTTATTTTTATTTATGGTGGAAACTTGATGTTGAATGGATGAAAGGATTTGTAAAAGGTGGTTAATGATAGGGTCATTGTTTTGAGATGGAGGTGAACATGGTGGTGGCGTGTATGTGTTGGGAGGGAAAGTGAATGGATTTCTTACGGGAGGAGATATAAGGTTAGATGCCACATAAGTATAAGGAACACTAGTGGAAATGTTTGAGGTAGGAAAGAAATTTCTAGTTGGTTGCATTGTTGTGGTCACTTGAGGATTAGTATAGGTGGGAATGGAGGTTACAGTTGAAGGGGGAGGAGTTTGGTTTCCTCCTTGGCTTTGCACATTGTTTGAGGCTTGAGCACCATTGGTGGTGGAAGGAAGGTGTTTTCCAAATATTTGAGCTATGTTACGCATAACTTCCAGTCCTTCATCACTTTCCATCATGCGGTGAATACTATCTATAGTAGGTATAACATTGTTGCAAATTTTTTAGTACTCACACTATCTTGTAAATGGTATAGGTCTTCATGCATTTTCATTATGTTCTCTTGAGGGATATGATCAACCATTGTTTGAAAACTTGGCATAGCACTTGTAGGTAAGGTACACATAGCAAAAGAGGTATCAAAGTTACATTCCATACCTAGTGAACTAATACCAACACTAGGAGTAAGAGAGCTAGATAACCTAAGATCCACAATGAGTGTTTTATCGTGGGATGCCATGAGTCTTGCATGTCATCTCACCATAATATTAGTAGTAGGACACTAAGTAGTATAGCTCATGCAAGGGATAAACCAAATAAAGTGCAATGAACACAATATCCTATGTTTACAATTACACTTGAAATGAAAGAAATTGAAATAACATAAATTTTGCAAACTATAATAGAAAACTGAAAGCAACAAACAGAAGCACAAAAAAAAATTCAAACCTTGAAAACTACAAAGTCAATTCATCAAGGACTAAGATGCCAATAAGGGCGTCTTGGTCCTACTGAAGGAATTCTGAGGTTCTAGAAGTTGGAATAGAAAGCAAACAACAGAGACAAGATTCTGAGCCAAAAACCCACAAAGGGACTAAAATGCCAAGAAGGGCATTTTTGTCTCAGTAGAGGTTTTTTTTAGAAAAACAACAAATTTTGAGTTGCTAATAGTGTGTCCAAGTTGCCTACCCAGGGACCTAATGTTTAGAAACAGAAAACTGTGCAAATGAATGCAAGAAAAAGTAACTGATCAAAAGCAATTGGATGCAAAGTTGAATGCAATTTTTACAATTTTGAATGCAATAAAAATGTTTCTAAATGCAATTAGGATGATTGACAATGCATTTTTTTAGTTTTTCAATGAGATAAAATAATGCGAGAAAGCAAAAATACAACTTATATGCACTTTCACTAATGCAAATATGAGAAACCATAGATGCACTTTCACTAATGCAAGATGTAATGCAAGAATGAATGCAACCTAGATCTAGGATTTTAATGGACTCCAAATTAGAAAATGAATGCTCTAAAATGTCGGGTTCACCAAAATGAACCATAAAGAAAATAGGGGTGGAAATGCCACTATTCTCCTTAGGTCATTCAAGAATGTCCTAGGAACCCAAATTGGATTGACTATCAACTTAAAGGTGAGTCAATTCACAACAAGGAAGACCTAGTAGGGGGTTCTTTAAACTTTGATGGGTTCACCACAAAGAAAAAGCTGTGAAAAGACAACTAAACTTTCAACTCACAAAACCTAGTAATGCAAGTCAAATGATGAGTGCAAATGATTAAATTAAGCAACAAGTTATGATGTGTGTACTTGGAAAGTCTAGAAATGTGATGAGGATTCTAGAAATGCAAAAAAATTGTCAAAATGTGCTAGGGAGGACTAAGATGCCCTTACTATTGTCTTAGTCCTATTGTTTTTTTCTGCGGAAGATGCAGAATCTTCGGATGACAAAATAGGATAAAGAATCTCTACAAAATTCCCTTGGGAGGACTAAGATGACCTTGCTACTAACTTAGTCCCATTCTAAATTTCTGAAATCTCTTATTGTGATCTAGAGGCTCAATTTCTACACTTCCTTCTTCTCAGATCTTAGGTCCTAAAATTTCCAGATCTGGCCTATAGGTGACTTTCCGTGAAGATGACAACTTTGCAACTTTTCACTCCAAATGATCTTCAAGTCTTCAATCTAAATCTGCAATCACAAACATGCAAGAGAGGAAAAACTTGTTGATTGTTAGTAAATGGGGGTTTTCCTTGGTTGAACCCCTTGTTAGTAATTAAACCTTAAAATGAAATGAAATGGATGGAAATGATGAATGAACAAAGTGTTATGTTGCAACTCACCAAACCCTTGTTATGAAATCTGCAAACTTGTGTGAGATGGCTAGCTTGGATATAGATCTTGAATCAAAGGAATGTTTGATAGAAATTGACTTGAATTGCTTGCTTGAATCAAAACCCTACATCACAAATATTAGCTTAAAAACACACATGATGCAAGAATATCTTTGAAATGATGCTTGAATCTTGAGGATGGCTCCAAATGCTTGATGAAATACTCTAGAATGCTCGAATACTTGAATGCTTGGATGCTTAGATTGCTTGTTAGATTGCTAGGTATGAAAATTTAAGTGAAAGAAACTTGTATTTATACTTATCTATGCTTAATATCCCAAAATTACACCACAACAATCCGACATATGAATTCATTAATTAAAGGAGGCTAAATCTTGCCAAGATTTGAAATTGAATCTCGAAAATAACCTAGGGGGACTAAGATGCCCTAGGTGGCGTCTTAGTCCTGGGGCATGAAACTCAGGGCATAGACTCCAAAAAGGGGGCCATTTAAGGTGTCTTTGAAATTAGGATCCCAAGACCTTTGGGGGAAAAAAATGCCCTAGGTAACATCTTAGTCTCGGCCCAAAAATTAGGGACACACAGCCAAAATCATTAAATTATCATTTATCCTTTTATGTTTGTTGGGATTACCCACAAAAATATGTGATTTATTAGGCTTGTGGATGCAAAATAGTACCAATTAAGACATAAATAAGGATAAATAAAGCAAGGCAGGCCCAAACAAGTGTGAAAATTCAAGGGTATGCATTTTCCTACACTACAAAAACTATCCTAATTTTTTTACAATATAAATTTACTATACTATTGAGCAACATATCCCTAGACCAAATCATATTAAAAAATATCCTCATCTATATCCATTAATTTTTATATTAATAAAAAAAATTCTATTATCAATTTCTTCTTGAACCAAATTCTCCAATATTGCATCTCTAACTTGGTTTTTCTCATCTATTATTTAATATGTGAACTTTTTCAACTTATTCTTCTATATGTTATTATTTTTTTCTTAAACATATTAAGTTTTTCCTCAACATATTCAATATGTTCAACTTGTTCTTACTAGAACACAACTAAAGAGGACACAACCAATTCATTTACAAATCCATACACACATGCATACAATTTAAATTTGTACACATTAAAAAAATCCAAAAAAAATATATCATGCATATACATTACCAATTAAACCCTAAATCCTATAGAAGTTCCCTTTTTACCTAAACCAATTAAATATATAATGCATATACCTAGAACCAAAAGTATAGGGTCTATTAAAACCTAAATTCCAGACCATAAGTTACCATGTATCCTCTTCAATAGAATTTTTAACCTTAAACAAATCTTCTTAACTCTTGTAGTAATGGAAAAAGCATATTTTTCCTTACTTTATTTGTAAATAATTATCATTGAATTAACCTAATTTTACCTAGGTTTAATGTCAAGTAATGTGTTGTAACACATTCACATTGATCTTGGGCCCTCTTTTAATGAAATAAACTTAATTTGTACCTTATTTAAGTGTTGTAAAGTGTTGCAACACACTTTCACATTTATCTAGGGTCCTTTTAATTAATTGTGGTCAATTGGAGTTAATTAGCCCCTTTAATTCAAATTTAAGCGTTATTTATGACACCTCCTGAAGATCTGTCCTAAAACCCATAATTCAAATTGCATAACATTTAATTGGGAAAAATCAAGGTCCTAGAAATTGGTGCTAGGACCTAGTCGCCCTAGGTGGCGAATGGGTCCTCCCTCTATAGGACCCCCCTTTATCAATAGATTCTACATGGGTTTTTAGTGATCTTTCATCCCTCGAAGGAATGGTCCTAGAAAACAGTGCTATGACCCATTCGCCCTAGGTGGAAAATGGGTCTTCCCTTATTAAGGACCCCCTTTTTGAATTTCATTATGGTGAGAATATAATAATATTTATCTCCAAATCTGGTGTCGGCTTGAATTGTTTGAATTTTGGGGTTAATCTCCTAATTTAGTATAAGGGGTAAATTCTCATAGTTGCATCCTAGATTTTCATGAGCACTCAAGAGTACATTCACAAGAGCATTATAAAGCATCACAAGAGCATTTTCAAAGGCATTTCAAGGCATATTATTAAGTTTTTATTACAACAATTCAAGATCATTTCATCATGTCAAGGTTTTAGGGCATTCATGCATATTGTTGAGCTTAGATAGTTGATGTAGCATTGAAGATCTATTGCAAGCATTGTTCACATCATATTCAAGGATCAAAATCTGCATTCTTCATTACCACTTCATGCTAGATTGCATATTTATCTTCCAAGGCATCTTACAAGGTATTTACATTGCATCATTTCATGTTACATGCTTCAATTTCATTATCTCATCATTTGGTTTAATTTCCTACAAGGGGTTTGACCAAGGAAAACCCCTATTCACTAACAATCAACAAGTTTTTCTTCCCTTGAGTGTGTGTTTGTAGATTTATAGGTTGAAGATCAAGTGGAGAAGAAGTTTAGGGAAAAATTGTCAAAGTTGTCAAGTTGCAAGATTGACCTTCAAAGTGAAAGAGTGGAGAATTGAAGCTACATAATTAAGTGTAGGTTTTTGTGAGCTAACAATTGGGAATCTAAGAGTGCGGACATCAAGGAAAGAAACCTAGATCTCAGTTTTCAAAACCCTAACAAGGACCCATTTGCCACTAAAGGCGAATGAGTCCTTTGTGCCTTAAAAACAAGCTTCTTAAAACAACGTACACACCTCTTTGAGCTCTAAAAACTCCCCTCATAGTTGCTATAATAGTTAGGGTCAATTTCTAATTGTTATTTACATCTTTTGGCCCTCATAATTACATCAAATTATATTGATTTTTGGTGGGAAATTCTAGTGGTTTATCTTGATTTTTATAAGCCCTAATTTTCCCCACCAATCAACTCTTTATAATTAGGTGGGTGAGTGCAGGATCATGGGGGTCCAAAAAGTGGCGATATGACAAAAAAGTGGCTAACGACTTTTTTTTCATCCAAATTTGATGAAATGAAAAGGGTTTATTGAGAAAAAATTTAGCTTTCTAAAAATATAAGTTATGCCTTCTTTTGAATTAAATAGATAATTATTATTGATTTTCTGCATATATTCTAACTAAAGTCTTGATTGATAGGTTGATTGAAAAATATCTATAATTCTTAAACAATTTCATATTTTTTGAATCCAAAAAATGCAACACATTCTATGCTTCCCATACTATAGGATAAAAAAGAAAATTTTAATTTCATAAATTTTTGACCAAGTTATGTTGGTTAGACAAACAAGTTTTAATATTTTTAAGAAGTTTAATAAAAAATTCATAGCTAATTATTTACTTGCAAAAAAATTACAAAAAAAATGTGGCACATCTAAGCATGTGTCATCTACTTCTATTGAAAGTTTCAAAAAAAAATTATTTTTTTCTTAAATTAGGTTGGTTAGACATACACGAGCTTTTTACTTTCTCCTAAAAAATTTAGTACTACTGCATTGAAATTTCAAATTTTGACCAAATAGATTTACTTTCTTCCAAAAAAGGAATAGTATCTTAGAAACTAGATTCAATTTTCTAAAAACTTTGTTCTTACATATTTTTCAAATTATATAATAACTTATTCAAATTTTTATGTAAATTTTCCCAACTCTATTTTTCTGAATTTTATTACCACTTAACGGCCTAGTTTGGACCCCCATAATCCTACACTGGCCTAGGTAAATGATAAAATCCAAGTGTATGCCTTCCCTATTATTACAAGATTCAATAGTTTTGTCTTCCTTATTTCTTAGATTTATTACTTTTAATAACTTTTAATTTATTTGCATCCTCCAGTTTCATACTATACTATTATTTAATAATTTTATTTTTAAGATAATATATTTCTCATGCCTTTTATGTCTTTCATATGAATATTTTTTTTTGTTCTATGTTTTCTCCTACTATCATTGCCCCTTTTCATATATCATGATTCTTATGTTCCTATTATTATATGTTTAAACTTTCTTATATAATATGATTTCCTATCAAGAATTCCTATTATAATACTACTCTTCTAATTATCTCTATGGTTTAACTTTATGCACATTCCCATACATGTTATGTTCTTACCCTTGATTATCCAATAACATGGCATGTTCAACTCTAGGAAAATTCATCGCTAGAGCAATTCACCATTAGAAATTTCACCACCAACAATTCACCACGGGAAAATTCACTACCATGAAAAATTCACCTCAAGGAAAATTCACCACCAGCAATTCACCACTGCGGAAAATTCATAGCATTAAAAGTTTGTGATTAATTTTTCGTGGCGGTGAATTGTTGGTGGTGAATTTTCCGATGGTGAATTGCTGGCGGTGAATTTTTCTAATGCCAACATTTCCATTCTCTATTCTTTGTATTATCCATAAGGTAAAATATACTTCTATTTCTAAGGGGATCACCCTAGACCATGATTCTATTCTTACACTATTTATTAATTTCTCTCTTAATGATTATTATTCTAATATACATATAAAGTTCAAAATTCTCAAACCTTGAAATAGATGTCTACTTCCTTTCCCAAGGTACAACCTAATATGTATACATCATAAACCATATAATCTTATCTATCAACCCTAAACCATAAAACCTATATCTTGACCATATGTAAATTTCAAACCATGCATAATCACATACCATTAATCAAGAAAACCCTAGACACTAAACCCTACATTTGAAAATATAAACATGCATATGCCTTATTAAATAGACAAACCTTAGATTGTAAACCTCTAACTTGAAATTTTCAAACTTAAAAACTTATATTATAAGCTTAATGTTCATCCTAAAACCAATTCACCAGTAAAAACCTCAAACCCTAAAAAATCCTACATTCTAAAAGCCTTGGAAACTATCTTGGCTATTAATTTTAATCCTTATGTATCCCTAATGAGTCATTTATTAATCAAACTTATCACTCCCACCTTTTGATATAACTATTTCTCTCATCCATAAGGTAAATTGCCTAATAAAGTAGAGTGACACTAAGAAACATGGTACTAAAAGGTCTTGGGTTTGTCTAAGATCTAGTTGTAAAGGTATAATCCATTCTCACTTAGCTAGACCCTTTATAGTGAATTCATCTTAGTCACTAATGAAATATCTTGGAAGAAGAAGAAAACCAGATGGGGAATCTTTCAAAAAGGAAATAATTTCAAGTAGAAATAACTACTTGAAATCTCCTTATTACTCCATCTTTTATAGATCTCAAATATACCTCTCATCCATCACTTCCTTCAGTACAAGAGGGTAATATTTCTAAATGTTATATTTGATGTACTATAAATGGGGCTTAGAGAGAGAAATTAAAAATAAATATCAATGACCACATATTCATGATATATATTTTTAAATTACAAATAAAAATTGGAATTTTAGAGAAATTGAGAGGATTTGATAGTATTCATAGTTAAATCTAGATGTTGACCTTGTTAATGCACTATTAGAATTGTTTAATTTAAGTAAAGGACTATTATACATTACAACATAAGCACATTAAAAATGGGTATGAAATATTCTCAAGATGAACACATATGAGACAACACCTAGACCGAAGAATGGGAAGATAATAAACAAGATGTAGCTTTAGATACAATAATAAGCATAGATTAAAAATTCTTTCATGGTCTTTGACACATTAGACCAAATTATTTTTAATATTTTTGTTTGAATAATCCACAAATAATGTAATATTCTTAAATAATTAAAACTAAAATACCAATCAAAAGAGAAGGATATTAAACATCTAGAATCTTAGGAGTAGCATATAGAAATTTACTACCATGAACACACTCAACATTACTTGATAAGTTACCATGCTAAGAGATTCTTGTAAATCTACTAAGATAGAAAATATTTTAAAGCAAGGAATAGATTTTTTTCTCTTTAGCAATCAAAAAAATACTTTGAATAAGCTATACCATTAAATTAAGCCCCTTTAAGGGTGGTGGGCCTAGTTCAATTGGCTAAAGTATTCTATTGCAGGCAAGAGATCATGAGTTCTAGTCTCGCCACCATCCCAGTGGTACCAAAGGGCATGTCCTGCTAGTGCCATCGATCACGTGAAAAAAGTTTACCAAGTGCACTGCAATTTATAGGGGGGCGGATACCCGACTGATTCCTGCAGTCTAAAAAAAAAAAAAAAAAATTAAGCCCCTTTCCTCTAAAATATTATCAATAGTATTCAACTTTTTGATGTAGTATGTAACAAAATAATCTATAGTGCAAGAAAATACTTCTTCCAAATTCATTGAGCTAATATAATTATGAGTTTAGCAAAGTAAAACATGTGTTCCTCATGATTTAGTGGATTCACTAAAAGTATTTGTAAACATTGTCAATCTTTACTAAAAGGTAAACATTAGAAGATCAATGTGAGTGAAATACAAGTCACTAGTTCATTCTTATGAGTACAAGTTTATGGTTGTATGCTACATTATCTCTACACTAGAGAGATAAATTGTGTAGGTACAACCAAAACCCATGAAAAAATAGGATAGATTGCATATGTTGATATAGTCATATGAGAAAGTTTTAAAATTTGACATTGTGATGAATTGATTCCTACATCTTTTTCTCACCTTCAAAATCCAACTAAATATTGAATTTAAAGTCACTTAATTCAGCATGTATTATTTTTAGTCTAAACTCATTTATCTAAATATTGCACTGTAATTATTTAATTAACCTATATATATTTTTTAAAAAAACAAAAGGCCAAAAGCCAATAATTATATTGATATAATATATTTTAATACATATAGAGTATAATTTTTGATAAGAAACTTCAAAACCAATTGATAACAACTTCAAAACCAATTGATAACAACTTCAAAACCAGCTGATAACTGTTGTCACCATATAGAATTGCATGTCAAGCCCTATTACCAAACCCTACCTCCTAGAAGACTATTATAGTTTTAATCAAAATTGATCTTTGTCAAATCATTACATAGTAAACCCTAACACCCTGACTTCATTCTTTAAATATATTGCTAATACCAATACAGAAAGATTGTATGTATGACTATTTAAACACCCTTGTTGCCCAGATTAACCGAGTTTTCTCCTTGACCTTCAACAGCTTGCAGTTGAATTTGACTTGCAGCCTACGCCTGTGAATGCATTGTAATATTAATGTCTGGAATTTGCACGTTCACCCTGTTAATCTGACGATTTGACATGGAAACAACATGTTGCAAACCTTGAACACACTGATGAATTAACCTATATATTTACATCACTTCTTTACAATAATTTACTACAAACAAGAAAAGAAAAAAAAACGCTTAAATTGATTTCAACAAAAAAAACACCTTTTATTTTTATTAAAAAATTAATCAATATATTATAATTGTTTATACATATTCCAAAATAAAATAAAAATAAAAATAATACTAATCAAAATTTATTCCAACAGACCATCTGACTAACTGTTAAGTCGATTACTTTTCGTGTTCGACGATTTCCTATTTGTATTTTTATCTCCATCGTAAGATATCTGGATTCCAAAAGCAACAATACATTTTCTTATTCAATAGGATGATGAATTTTATGATTTTATGGTATCAAGATTACAGCCAGAAATGAAAGACGATCAGATTCGATTGTTGTATACAATAGAAAATTACTAGTTTTAGAACTTGTGCAAAAATATAGTCTGTAATTCTGAAAAAAAAGTCTACTAATGAGTGGGTGGCGATTTTACAGTTTTTATGGATCTCCATTATAAGTGACAAGACAATGTTACAGGCCTGAATGATATCAACTTATTTACTAGTTTAAAATTACAAGAAAAGATAACCCGCACTTGAAGTTCGTCGAAATTCATAATGTTCCATGAAACTGTATTTACAATTATGAGCACGAATTTCTAAGAAATAGAAAATTAAGGGTTGAGGGATCCTAGGTGAGTTCTACTCTTCAAAATTCCCACCATCTATTTAAATTATGATTACGCATGCTTTACTAACTTGAATGCAACTTCCAACCATTTTAGTGCTCTTTATTAATTGAAGCACATTGCATTATAATGCACGAAAACTTGCTTATAAAGATGGTCCCATTAAACTTTATCTCTACAATTATGGCTTCGACTTTCATACAATAAGAGAATATAAACATGAATATCACAGTTAAAAGTAAATTCCATGGGAATCTATTTGGAGGGTGTATATGATTTTGTCTTATTGATGATTGTTTCAGTCTAGGTGTTTCATTGGAAGTATTATTGAAGATGATCAATGAAATTTTGACTGAATTTGAAGGTGTGATATCTTTGTTAAATATTAGAAGTGATTTATAAATATAATTTGTATGAGTATTGATGTTAAAAAATCATGGTAGATCAGCTTAAAAAAATAAAATAAGATAAATTAAACTCTTAAAAATTAGTATGTGAGAAATAAATGTTGAACTAACTACCCAACCAAAAATTATAAATAGAAATATTTACATATAATCATGACAACTCGTCACATAGGTTATCATTACATTCATATGTGATTGTTATATATATCAACAATCTAAAATATGTAAGAGAAAATCAACTCAACATATGACTATTTCAAAACTACCATTAACTTGATTATTACAAAAAGAATCCACATAATATAAATGTAACAACATCCCTTAACAATAGTTGACCAAGGAACAACATAATCAACAAAGTTCTCTTTTCTTCTTCAACACCTTGGCTCACAGACAGACCAAAATTGCCATAATCCTTGGTTGTAGGGTGGACTCCTCGCCTGCCACCTATCTTGGCTTACCCTTAAGCCTTAAACCCCCTAAATCCTTTTGGATTTCATTGGTCGAGAGGTTTAGCAAGAATCTTGCTAGTTGGAAAGGAGCTTTGTTAAGTCAAGCGGGTAAACTTCAACTCCTCAAAGCTTCTCTTCAAAATTTTCCGATCAATGCTCTAAGCCTCTTTAAGATTTCTGCTAAGTTTGTGAATGTCATAGAAAAGATTCAAAAAAGATTTCTTTGGTCGGGTGTCGAAGATAAGAAAAGACTACCTTTGATAGGATGGATCTAGTGTGTAGACCAAAAAAGGCTGAAGGATTAGGTCTTAGAAGAATCAGAACAGTTAACAAGATCCTTCTAGCAAAAAAAATATGGAGAATCTTCTCATCTTCAGGCGAATGGACTAATATCCTAGCTAGAAAATATTTAGAGAGCAATTGTTCTCTTGTAATACTGAAGGAATCCCATCTTCTTCCTAGAGGTTCAACCTGCTAGAATAACCTGATCAATGGGAAAAATATTGTTGATTCTGGAACTAGTTGGCAAGTTAGAAGCAGAAACCAAACTAAATTCTGGGAGGATAAATGGTTGTTCAAGGAGCCCCTTATAAAAATTGACCCCTTTAGTGGATGGGCTGAGAATTGCAAAGCTCGCTTTGGTTCTTACATGAAAGACTATAGAGTGAATGGAAAATGGGTGGACCTGTGTCTTGTCAGTCAGGCTCTTGCTCCTATTCAATCTTCTTTGTTGGCTATTAGACTTTGCTCTAATCAGTTGGAAGATCGTCTTGTCTGGACTGATGAACCCTCGGGAAACTATTATGTTTCATTTGCCTTTGCTAGGATTACTTCTTCCCAGGGTCCTCCTCCCTTCTGTTCGAAGGCTTGGGTCAAACATTTGGTCCCTAAAATCAACATTTTTTTCTGGATCCTTCTCCAAAATAAGGTGCTCACTATTGATAATCTTTGCAAACGTGGCTTTCAAATACCTAATAGATGTTTTCTTTGTAAGATGGAGGCAGAGTCATTGCATCATATGTTCCTTCATTGTCCTTTTGTTGCCTCAATTTGGGAAAAAATAATCAGCTATTGGCAACTTTCTTAGGTTTTTCCCTTGTCTATTGAAGATTTCTTCCTTCAATGGAAAGCTCTAACTCACAATTCTTTTCTCCAGTTTTTATGGGATTTCTCTTTCCCTCATGTTGCTTGGGGTCTCTGGAAAGAACGTAACAACAGAATTTACAAAGATAAAGAAGCTCCGGTGGACATTGTTTTTGATAAAATAATTAGATTTTTGAAAGAAAATGTCAATGCTATTTCCTAGAAGGTTAGCAATTCTGAGAAAGCGGCTCATTCATCCTATGATCTTATAGTTTCCAAGGAATGGAATATAAATCTTGATTTTCCTTGCGCCCCTAAAAAAGCTAAGAAGGATAGAGAGGGTGTCTGCTGGTTTTTTCTGCCTAATGGATGGATCAAAGCTAACTTTGATGGAGCGGCTAAAGGTAATTTGGGGGCGGCGGGTTGTGGTGGAGTCACAAGGGACTCCTTTGGAAACTTTCTAGGTGTGACAGCCACTCCTCTTGGTTCCCAAACCAATCACCTTGCCGAGGATGCTGGCACTTTTCATATAATAAAGTTGGCCCAAAGTCTTAATTTTAAAAACCTTTGGCTCGAAGGTGATTCCAAAAATATTATTGATTGTCTTCTTGGCAAGTCCCCCCCCTCATGGACAATAAATTCATGGATTGATGATGCCATCTCGCTTCTTGCTAAGTTTGGAAATATAAAGATTTCTCATGCCTATAGAGAAGCCAATGTTGTTGCGGATTTTTTTCTAATGAAGGGGTTAGGAGTAATGATCAGAGCACTTGGCTAAATTTTGGTGATCTAAGTGTTAATGTCTATGCTTTATTGAGTTATGATGAATCACATGGGCAAGAGGCGTGTCATTTCTTTAATGAGGACGGGATGGAGTTATCACATCACAATCATTAGATTGTATGGGACCAAGCTTAGTTGCTTAGTTTGCAAGGCGGCCTGGCAAGCTTTGTGGGTTCTTAGATTTGGCGGGACCAATTCTAGTAAATATTTCATCTCTATCTGCCCCACTATGCTTGCCAAGATGGGTGGAGATAGGAAAAGAACTGAATCGGACAGCTATGAGATGCACACGAGAAATGCTAAGGCTTGGAATAAAGTTAAAAGCAGAGGGTTACTTCCTTTCCTGGAGAAACTCCATGGTTCCAATTAGGAGGCTATGGATCTTTTTGAGAAAATTTGGGATAATGGGAATCTTACCCTTTTTGGTAGGAAAGTTGAACTCAACGAAAACCTCATAGCTGAAGTGACGGGAATGTCTACTAATGGGGAAAAAAATTTAGGGATAGGGTTTTTTCTGATGAAGTCGTCATCAGATTTCTAAAAAAAGAGAACGTCTGAAATTGGTTAAAATTGCTAACAGCTACTTTGAAGCCGACACCATAAAAGCCCTATGGAGAAAGGTTCTTCGTGTTATCATGGAGTACAAAATAGTGGATGGTCGTTTCACTAGGGTCTACGGTTTTCACTTTGCCCTGCTCAACCATTTCCGCTACAAGGTCAGGGTTTCTTTTCCCTACTATCTTCTTTATTCTTTGAGAAAAATTTTGGAGGACCACAAGAAAACCCAAGAAGATTCCCTATTTTGCATACTAGCCTGATTAGATTAATTTTTGAATATTACCAAAAATTGCTCGTCCCTACTAATTTGGAAGCCTCCCCTGATTCTGAAGAAGATGATACTGAACCCAGCTACTCGGGGTTTTGTCCCAATTTAAGTCCGGCCAGAACGGTCCTTAGCCCGCCCGTTGTCCAATCTGGTATGAAAAACCCTAACCCTCTTACTGTGAAAGCTCATGTCGTGCCTGAGCCGGGAAGCCCTTCCCTTAAAACTAGATATATTGATAAGAATCCCCAAGCTAAAAAACTTGTCTCGTACTCTGAAGATTCCCCTGACTCTGAGGCATCTGGCACTAACAATACTGAGCCCTCTATTGACCTGTCGCTGGATAAAAATGCTAGAACTGGCACCCCTATTACTCCTGACCTTGCTAATACTTGTTTCAACACTGTTAGGGATCCCACTATGGATGTTTTGAATTTAGCTAGAAACAATGCTAACAGCCATTTCAAACTTTCGAAATGGACTTTTCATGAAATTAATGAGCTAAAGATTAAAAAAAATTGGGCCCTACAAAGTAAACTGGAAGATTTGGGAGCCAAGGTAGTAGCGCTTGATAAGAAAGAATTGGAACGAAGAGATTACGGTCTCAGCAAAGATACCCAGTACCAAGCTGGCAAGAACAGAAATGTTGAAATTGAGGTGGAAAAAATGAGAAGTATTGTCAAAATTATTGCCAAGCAAAATAATCGTATGGCCAGACACAACACTATCATCATCAATGCCATGACTAAGAAATTGGAAAAAGTTCAACAGGGGACTTTGGTGGTTGATCTGGAGGAAACCAATGAAAGAAACCAGGAGGAGGATGCTGGAATTTCTAAGAGAACCAGGGCCAATTTGAAGAGGAAGGCTCCCCCCACTCCGCAAATGATTCAAACCTTTAAGAAGGGTGTTCAAGATATGTAGAACCTGGAGGCTGAGACAGAGTCTATCTTGAAGACTCTAGGATAATTGCGGCAGGTTTTTTGTTGGTTTTTCTCCTAGATTTTTTTGTTTGACCTTCCTGGTCTTTTGCGCAAGGCTGCTGCTTGTTCTGGTTTTTTCTTTTTGTGTAGCTGGTTGTTTCTATTGGACTTTTTTGTCCTTTCTTTTATGTTGTAAACTTTGTGGTTTCGGGTCCCTATAAAACCCGTTTTACCCTTTATCAAAAACATAATCAACACCTCAAACATGAAACAAGGCACTTGTTTGAAAAAAATAATCACATTGCATCATTTCCTACATCCTTCTTATTGACATATAAAATGAAACCCTCAATACCCTTTTTCCAAGGACTAAAATCTAATATCAACACATTCTTGCAACAAAGAGTCTAGGTACGTACAAATAGGAATATCAAGTAGTAAGGATGTAAGGTGTCATCATCCTCAGTATTTTAGGTTTCCTCATCAACAAAATGAATAGAAGAAACAGAAAATTAGAATCATTAGGAGTTCACTTTGAACACCTTGACTGTGAAATAGATGTCTACATCCTTTCCCAAGTTACAACCTTACATGTATACATCATAAACCATATAATCCTATTTATCAACCCTAAATCATAAAATCTATATCTTGACCATATGTAAACTCCAAACCATACATTATCATATACCATAAATCAAGAAAACCCTAAACACTAAAACCTACATTCTAAAATATAAAAACAAACCCATTAACAAAACCCTTAAGTCCCTATAAATCCTTGGAAACCTTGCATGCACCTTATTAAATAGACAAACCTCAAATTGTAAACCTCTAACTTAAAATTTTCAAAACTCAAAAACTTAAATTAGAAACTTAATTTTCATCCTAAAACCAATTCACCAGTAAAAACCTTAAACCCTAAAATATCATACATTCCAAAAACCTTAGAACGTATCTTGGCTATTAATTTTTATCCATATGTATCCCTAATGAGTTATTTATTAATCTAACTTATCACTCCCATCTTTTGATATAATTGTATCTCTCATCTGTAAGGAAAAGAACCCAATAAAGTAGAGTGGCATTGAGAGACATGGTACTAAAAGGTCGTGGTTTTTTCTAAGATCTAGTTGTAATTGTATAATTCATTCTCACTTAACTAGACCCTTTATAGTGAATCCATCTTAGTCACTAATGAAATATCTTAGAAGAAGAAGAAAACTAGATGGGAAATCTTTGGTATAAATGTCTAGAAGAATAAGAAGAGAAAATAATTTCAAGGAGAAATAGCTACTTGTAATATCCGCATTACTCCCTCCTCTATAAATCTCAATTATACCTCTCAATCATCACTTCCTTGGATACAAAAGAGTAATATTTCTAAATGCTACATTTGACATACTAGAAATGGGGCATACAGAGAGAAAGAGAGAGATAAATTAAAAATAAATATCAATGACCAAATACTAATGACATATTTTTTAATTACATATAAAATAAAAAATAAACATTACATTTTATAGAAATTGAAATGTATTCAATAGTATTCACATTTATGAAAGCATATCCATCATAAAATCTAGATTTTGAAATTTTTAATGGACTATTAAAATTGTTTAATTGAATTAAAGGATTGTTATACATTTTTAGCATAAGGAAATTGAAAATGGGTGTCAAATATTCTCAAGATTAACACATATGAGACAACACCTAGACCAAAGAATGGGAAGATAATAACCAAGATACGTAGCTTTAGATACAATAATAAGAATAAATTTAAAAAGATTTCTTGGCCTTTGACACATTATGCCAAATTATTTTGAATCTCTTTATCAGAATATTCCATAAATCATGCAATATCCTTAAATAAATAAAAATACAATACCAATCAAAAGAGAAGGATATTAAAACATCTAAACTCTTAGGAATAGCATGTAGAAATTTACTACCATGAACTCACTCAACGTTACTTGATAAGTTTTTTATTAGATAAGTAGGGAAGCGCCCTAATCCCATACAAAGAAAACAATAGGGTTGAACAGCCCAACAAAACAAATTCGCCAAACACAACAACCAATCAAAATAAGTAGGACAAAAATAGCAACAACAAATAGACTAGTAGCAAGAATAGAGCCACCAGCAAAGATAGAACATAAATAAATAAAAACCAGAGAGAAACAGCTCAAGCACCAGAGCTAGTACCTAGCAAATTTGCCTCTAAGGTCTTGTAAATCAAAATAGAGACCTTCTTAGAAGTGCATTTCTTCTTATGTTGTAAACTATCTATGAAGGATCAGAAACTAGATTAGAAACATTTAGACCAGAAGAGGAAGAATCCCCTTCAGAGTAACTAACAAGTGGAACAACATATGCTTTAGGTGAAGCATCCATATCCAAGCCTAAAGTAGCAAGATACATAATTAAGATAGTCTTTCCTTGAAAGGGGAAAATAGGGGCCTTAGGGGAGGCATCACACACAGCAGTAGGAGCATCCTTGTCTAGAATCAAAACAGCACAAGCCACAAGAGAAGCAACACCATCAACAACAATATTATTCACCTATGCAAAAGGAGAAAAAATCCTAGAATCCACAGAATCAGAAGAAGATTTTGCATCAAGGTACACTATTAAATGTTCCTAGAGAGCATTCTTCCACCAAGTAAAGGATGAAACAGGACAAGATCCATGAGGACAGTCATGAGCCAAGTTTCCAATAGCAAAAAAAAGTTTGCAACAAAAAGGGATACCTTCGTAATCCACCAGCTGAAACCAAGACTAGCCATTAACTTGAAGCACTATCTCACTAGGTAAAGTCTAAGACAAATCAACCTCCACCAAAATCTGAGTGAAGGAGGTGTGAGTAAAATTCTTGGAAGCATTATCCACTTTCAAGAACCTACCTAGAGCATTACCAATGTCCTCATAAGCAGAGGGGCACTAGAACTATAAGGGAAGATACGTTCCTTGATAAGTTACCATATTAAGAGATTCATTTAAATTTACTTAGATGAAAAATATTTTAAATCAAGATATATCTTTTTTCTCTTTGACAATAAAAAAATACTTGAATAAACTACCATTAAATTAAGACCCCTTCCGAATGGGGTGCCTAACTCGATTGGTTAATGCATCCTATTGCAGGAAAGAGGTCATAAGATCTAGTCTACCCCTGACCCGTGGTACGAAAGGGCATGTCACACTAGCATCACCAGTCACATGAAAAATTTTACCATGTGCACTGTAGTTTATAAGGGAGCTACCTAATTCCTATAGTCTAAAAAAATAATAATAAGAATATTTTAATCCCCCTTCCCATAAAACATTATCAATAGTATTCAACTTGTTGATATAGTATATATCAAAACAATCTATAGTGCAAGAAAATCCTTCTTCCAAATTCATTGAATTTAAAATCTAATTAGTAGTTTAACAAAGGAAAACACACTCCTCATGATTTAGTGAATTCGCCAAAGGTGTTTTTAAACATCACCAATCTTTACTAAAATTTAGACATTAGAAGACCAATGTGAGTGAAATCCAATAGTCAGTAGTTCATTCTTATGAGTACAAGTTTATGGTTACATGCTATCTCCACACTAGAGAGATCAATTTTGTAGGTACAAACCAAAACCCATGAAAAAATGAGATAGATTGCATATGTTGATATAGTCATTTGAGAAAGCCTTAAATTTTGACATTGTGGTGAATTGATTCCTACATCTTTTACATATTTTTCTCACCTTCAAAATCCAACTAAGTATTGGATTTAAAGTCACTTAATTCAACATGTATTGTTTTTAATCTCAACTCATTTATTTAAATAACTTGTTAGTTAATAACTTTAATTATTTTTAATCTAAATAATTATTTTAACTTGTTAATTATTTTAATCTAAATAGTTAATTCAACTTGTTTTGCTCTATCTTTTGTTGTTTTAACTTTGTGATTTCAGGTCCCTGTAAAACCTGTTTTTTCCTTTTCAAAAACTTTAATTATTTTTAATCTAAATATTTACATAAATAATGATTTTTTCGTTACAATAATTGACTATGAACAAACAAAAAAAACCCTTAAATTAATTTCAACATAGAAACGCCTTTTATTTTTCTTATTACAATTTCTAATTAATATATCATTATTGTTTATACATAATTCCAAATTAAAAAAAAAATACTAAAGAAAATTTATTCCAACAAACCATCCGACCGACTGTTAAGTCGATTACTTTTCATGTCGAGGATTTCCTATTTGTATTTTTATCTCCATCCTAAGATATCTGGATTCCAAAAGCAACAATACATTTTCTTATTCGATATATAGGATGATGAATTTTATGATTTTATAGCATCAAGATTAGAGCCAGAAATGAGAGATGAGCAGATTTGATTATTGTATACAATAGAAAGTTTCTAGTTTTAGAATTTGTGCAAAAATATAGTCTGTAATTCTGAAAAAAAGTCTACTAATGAGTGGGTGACGATTTTACGGTTTTTATGGATCTCCATTATAAGTGACAAGACAATGTTACAGGAATGAATGATATCAACTTATTTACTAGTTTAAAATTACAAGAAAAGATAACCGGCACTGGAAGTTCGCTCTAAACTCATAATGGTCCATTAAACTGTATTTACAATTATGAGCACGAATTTCTGAGAAATAGAAAAATAAGGGTTGAGGGATCCAAGGTGAGTTCTACACTTCAAAGTTCCCACCATCTGTTTAAATTATGATTGCGCATGCTCTACTAATTTGAATGCAACTTCCAACCATTTTAGTGTTTTTTTATTAATTGAAGCACGTTGCATTATAATGCACGAAAACTTGCTTATTAAGATGGTCCCTTTAAACTTTATCTCTACAATTATGGCTTCGACTTTCTTACAATTAGAGAATATAAACATGAATATCACACTTCAACAGAAAAGTAAATTTCATGGGGAATATATGATTTTGTCTTATTGATGATTGTTTTAGTTTAGGTGTTTTTGTTGGTTGGGGGTATTATTGAAGATGATCAATGAAATTTTGATTGAATTTGAAGGTGTAATATCTTTATTAAATATTAGAAGTGATTTACAAATATAATTTGTATGAGTATTGATGTTAAAAAATTATGGTAGATCAGTTTCAAAAAATAAAATAGGATAAATTAAACTCTTAAAAATTAGTATGTGAGAAATAAGTGTTTAACTAATTATCCAACAAAAAATTATAAAAAGAAATCCTTACATATAATCATGACAGCTTGTTATATAGGTTAGCATTACATTCATATGCGATTGTTATATA